>SSNS01000074.1:257117-554665 GCA_006937985.1 Aphyosemion australe
CCCCCCCTCTCTCTCTCTCTCTCTCTCTCTCTCTCTCTCTCTCTCTCTCTCTCTCTCTCTCTCTCTCTCTCTCTCTCTCTCTCTCTCTCTCTCTCTCTCTCTCTCTCTCTGTCTGTCTTCTGCCCTCCCTCCCTCTCTCTCTTTCTATCTGTCCCTCACTATGCCTCCCTCTCTCTCTCTCTTTCTGTGTCTCCCTCCCTTCTGCTCTCCCTCTCTCTCCCTGTCCCTCACTCTTTCTCTCTCCCTCCCTTCCTTCCTCCCTACCCCTTTCTCTTCCAGTTTTCTGCTGTTTAGATTTCTTTTCTCTTTTCTCCACTTACTTATTTGGCTTTATTACACTTGTTAGTGATTTTTTGCTCCTACATCTTTAAATCTTTTCAGCTCATTTTTACAATTACGCTAAATTTTCACAGCAGAAAACGGCTTATTTCAGTTCAGCTACTCAGCTATCAGTTTCAAAATTCAGCATATCCTGCTAACTTCACAATTCAACTATTTGTGAAACTTTAACTACTTGTACTCAAATATGAGCTGTTTAAACATTTTAGCTGCTCAGTTTTTTAAACTATGTTTAGAGATTTCAGATTTCTGCTGTTTAGGATTTTTTCTCTATTCTCTACTTACTTTTTGGGCTTTTTAAACTTTTTAGCAATTTTTGCTCCTAAAACTTCAAATACATTCAGCACATTTTGACAATTAAGCTTAGTTTTAGCTTTAATTCAGCAGTTTCAGCTATCGTATTCAGCAATAAAGCATTCAAACGCATTTCTGCAAGAAATGCAATTTATCTAGTTTTTGTTGGTGTTGTCGCTATAAATCTTTGTTATATTATTAATTAGAAAGGAAAGCTATTTTTCCTGTGAAATAAATGTTTATAACATCAGTATATGTTTAGTTTTGTCTTTCTCAAGTCTGACTAGTTTTATGGTCTTGGTAGCAGTTAATTCACACTTTGGACTTTATTTTTTCTTGTTGCAGTTAGACTTTGCAGCCATGATGGAAAGGATCTTGGAAAGCTGGTGTCAGAAAGGTTTATTGAACTTTTGTTTCCTTTACAGGTGAAAACATTAAAAGAGAGGATTGAGCAGGAGAAAGGAAAGGATCATTTTCCAGTTGAAGGACAGAAACTGATCTATGCTGGTAGGAGATGAGCCCAAACTGGAAAACCCCTCGTTTCAAATGAATAGATTATTTACCCTTTTTTCTGTTTACACCAGATGTTAGAATTCTCACAATAATAAGAGTACATCAAGTTTTTCTAATAGTGTTCCCCAAGGAGAGTCAGGTGGTTTTCTACCAGCAGGATCTCCTCAGTTTGATGCTTTTTCAGGCCTTTAAAAAGATTTTCATGACACTTTCTATATTTCTGCATGTCACTAACAATATCGGTGGATGTACAACATTTCTGAACCTGAGTCGTTTTTTGATTTAACTAACTCTTGAATATTAATGTATGCAGTATTAAAATCAAACATTTAACAAAAGTTAATCAAACAAATTAAAGGTTGAATATGAAACAATTTAATAAAAAACTATATTTTTAAAAAAATAATACCTCTATGGGGTGTTTAGAGGTGTGCAGAATGAAGGTACAGTATTTCCTTTAAAAGCTATATTTTAATTTAAAAAAAAATCAAATATTTATTTTGACGGGCACGACACTGGTTTTATGTTTATATCTACCAGCCAATAGAGGGCACCATTGCGGGTTGCCAAATAATGTAAACAGTCCGCTCGGCACAGCGAGGCTGGCCCTGTGGAAAATGGCGGACTCGGCAAGTCAAGCAGCTGCTTCTGAGTCCAGAAGATGTCGTTATCCTTCTCAGAAGAGGAGCGACCATAAAAGATCTAAAACCAGAGTGAGTTTAGGTCGTCACTGGACGTGGTGCTGGCTGGTCTCGTCACATATCGGCAGCGTACCTGGCCGCCTGACGGCTGAAAACCTTGTCCTGTTGTTGCAACTACAACCGCCACACACTAGAAGTCGCTTTGGTGTTCGTGTTCCATATTCCACCTTTAAATAAACTGACCAGGTAATAAAGCAACAATAAATTTAAAAAGTTTTCTTGCTTATCCACCCTACTGGTTGAAAGCAGAATTACAACTGTTGTAGACAACCCTGCTGCAGCCTGCTGTAGCTAGCGCTAACAATGAGCTAACGCTAGCACGAGCCAACTGATTGTAAAATAAACCACAAAGTAAAAAGATCCACACTTTTGGACAAAAAATATTATGACTTACAAGTCCAACAGCAGCAAGGCCAGGTCACCATCAGTCCGTGATTTCATAACCTCCTTCAGCTTCCTCAAACGAGTGTAGGCTACGCTGATGTTCACTCTGGTTTTAGCTCTTTGCTTCGCCTCCAAAGACTCTCTTACTTTGACTTCCAAGCTCCAATATGAAGCCAACAAAAAAAGCACAATTCTTTTTTTTCTTCTTGTGCTTTTTATTGACGGCCAGCAAACTGAAAAAGTTGCATTTTCTGGTCAGCAGAGGGTTGCAGGGTGGTGTCCAGTGTGAAGTTGCTCATGTTTCTGGTTGAAGAACCACTGAAACCAGTTTGAAAGCAATAGCTTAATGTGTTAGTGTTGCTTTAAATACACAAAACGGGTAAATAAACAGAAATGTCAGTCGACAATAATGTTTTGGAGCATTTATTAAGCAGATGTTTTTCAGAAAGTATAAGTTTAAATAAACAGCAGCACCGGGCTGCCCACAGATGTGCCTGACTTTAAATCAGCTCTACTAAAGAGGTATATTGGCGGATGTAAATTAGTAAATATTGGCCCGATATATCAGTGTAGACCATAAATAAGTTGTTTCTGATTTAAAGTGAATAGTTTTGCTTAAAAAGCTGAACCTTCAGGTCATTAAAGTTACTAGGTTACATTTAGCTTCTCTCTGTTTCTCCGTAGGTAAAATCCTCAACGATGACTCGCCTCTCAAAGAATACAAAATCGACGAGAAGAACTTTGTGGTGGCCATGGTGACAAAGGTTTGGGATTTTCGCAGCTTTAATTCTTTAATTGTGGTTTTTATTTTGTGGGAAGAACTTTAGCTTTTTGACAGAGACCATTGAGCGCTCTGCCAACTTTTTACAGTCAGGAAACAGACCTCTGGAAACGATCACACATGTTTGCCTCATGTTTGACTTTTGTCCTTCGCTGCATGACCTTGCCTGAATTCTCACATCCTGTTTAAGGGAACCTTTTCCAGGTCTGTAGTCGTGTTGCTGGAAGAGATTTCTGTCTATTCAGAAAGAAAAACGCTTTACTGTTCGTTGCTGCTGCTCCTTCTATATAGCATTCCTTTCATCTAAGCAACCAGGATGTTGCTTCATATTTGTGCTGAGTCATGGATCCCCAGTGGCCATATGGTGAATTTTAGGTTCACGCAAGTTCATTATATATTAAGAATGAAGCTTAAATGGTTTTAATGGATTTTGTATGTATTATAGCCGAGTCATTCTGAAAGAGCAGACAAGCAAAAGTAAAACCCAGAATTATTATTCTAATTACATTATGATAAAAAATGACTGAAACTCTGTTTTTACTACTTGAAATGTCTTTTGCAGCCCAAAACCGCCTCCGTGGCCCCACAGACACCATCGGCTGCTGCAGCTCCAAACGCTGAAGCTCCCCCCACGCCTCCTGCTTCGTCACCCAGTGCAGACAAACCGGCAGAGCAACCCTCTTCTGACGACACACCAGAGGAGAAACAGTCTCCCACTGCAGAACCTTCATCCACCACCGTCGGGTAAAGATCAGTAGATGGTTATCTGATGGAAATGACAGTTAGGGTATGACTCACCCAAAGTGTGTTTCTCTTGTAGAAGCTCAGAAACGTCCTCAAGCACAAACTTGATCAGTGAGGCTGTTTCTACTCTTGGTAAGAATGTTCTTTACAGTCTGAAAATGGAGTTCAGACGATTGTGTATTTCCATAAACTCTTTAGTGTTGATTTAACATCACATGTCTGCGTGATGACATACTCAGAATTTGTATTTATTTTCCAAGAGAAGTTTCTTCGTTTATTATAACTTATATATTTGGTGTGAAACTGTTGAGCACTTGTGTTGGACAAAAAAAAAGAAGCAGAAATAATCAAGTTTAAAGTTTTTCTTTAAAAAGTAAAATAAAAAAGACTTTCTTTATGCAAATGCATATTTGTTGTTGCAACAATCCTAAACAATGACAGATATTGTCCAGAATGTTTACGTTTGGGACTCTTATTGTGGAGGGCTGAAGGAAGTTCTTCCACAGCAAGTGACGATGCTGCAGAAGAAAAGACCGTATGTCTTTCCATTAAGAAAATGTCAAAATCTTTATAGTTTACTCAAAAAGCACACCCAGAACCCTCGATTACCACAACAACAACAATAATAATAAATAAATAAAAACACACAGCAAACACAACCAGGTAAAAGAGCACAGTAGAGTTCGCTTCCTTAAGCTATTCTTGAAAAGACACTCACTGTTACAATCCCAATCTCGGGTCTCCCTCCTTAATTAAAGCAGCTCTCCGGAGTATTTCTTTTATCTGATGGCACCATCTTGTGGCTGACAAGTGTATCACACCAAGAGTCGGTCGATCCGGGTTTTTAAGATGGCGACTGCACGTTTCTTGTTAATGAATGTGCTTCTGTAGCGACAAACAGAGCTAAAACACGTTGTTTTACAAGTATTATTCTCATGTCATGTTGTGTTTTCATATATTTATATTTTAAAGACTTTCTTGTCCGTGAAAAGTTCATCAACTCTGCATCAGCCGAGGTGCTTCCTTAAATTTGAAGCACGAAAGCAGTAGTCTAACGCTATTGGTTAGTTCTGGTCGGCGGTCAGTTTCCTATTGCACGGATTTTACGGGGCAGGGGGCGGGCTTAGCAAAAAAAAAAAGTAAAGACGTATCTCTCACACTACATGATAAGACAATCACTTTTACGGATTTCTGAAAAATCATACATAATTCCTGAAAGGGGAAAACTCCGGATTGCTGCTTTAATTAATTAATTAATTAACTGATTTATTATATTAGCACTAATTTGGTGCCATAGTAAAGAAAAATGATCAGGATGTAATTCCTACATTCACAGGGTGTTTGTTTACTTTTTCACTTTTAAAGTGGATAGAGACTGATCCGTAAGAAGTGTTTTTTTACTGAGCTCCAACAGAAAAAGCTAATAGTGACAAGATTTAAAAAGAAAAACTACTAACTGTGTGTGTGTTTGTGTGTGTTTCATGTCCTCTGTAGTGACAGGCTCGTCGTATGACGCCATGGTGAACGAGATGATGCTAATGGGCTATGAGAGGGAGCAGGTGGTGGCGGCGATGAGGGCGAGCTTTAACAACCCAGACAGAGCCATGGAGTACCTGCTCTCAGTAAGAACAGCTCTGATAAAGTCTCCTTAAAAGGTCACACAGCGGTGTGACCTTTGGGAAAGATGGAGCTAATTACATCTTCTTAACTCATAATCACGTACACCTTTCACCTAAAACGCAGCTTGTTAAACACTCTGACTTAATCATGATAGTCGTACTTTACTTGCATACTTTACGGTAGAATTAAACTTGAAACGACATCTTCAGAGCTGCTTGTTTATTCAGCGTGCCATTTAAAATCAGCGTGAGCCGTGACTCCTCCCACAGGGTGTCCCAGGCAGAGATCAGGGCCCTGCAACAGGACCCAACACTACTGCTGCAGCTTCACCTCCAGCGAGCGGAGCTCCAGCCAGCAGAGCTCCAGCTGCACCTGCTGGCAGCGTCAGTGGCCCTGCCAACACTGGCTCTTCACCAAGTGCTGCAGGAGGAGGTAAACAGGCTTTCTGTTCCCTAAAACATTCAGTAGCCTTCATTAATACATGTTTACCTGCATAATAATCTCTGTTTCCCCCGCTGTTTGACACTTTTTGACTAACAGGTAACCCCTTGAGCTTCCTCAGGAATCAGCCTCAGTTCCACGTCATGCGACAGCTGATCCAGCAGAACGCCGCCTTGCTTCCGGCTCTGCTGCAGGAGATCGGCAGGGAAAACCCGGAGCTGCTGCAGGTAAAGGAGCCACAGACCTCGTTCTGCCTGAAAGACATTCAATCATTTCAAATACACTTTATATACAATTTATTTGCAAGCTCACTCTTACCACCAAGGTTTACTATGTTTACATCGTCCTGTCTGACACTTTTTTTTATAAAATAGTAAAAAGGGAATACTTCTTAAAATGTAGCTTCAGCCGAGGTTCAGACTGAGTGTAGCTGATACTAAACAGTCTCTGAGTCATCAACAATGCTGAAATCACACCTGCTGACACACTTCCTGTCCCACGATGTTTAAAATCTGTGCTTGCAAAAACACACAGAGCAAATATTTATCATCTGAGCACACAAAACCAGAACTCATGGTTTAAAGTAACACAGAGCAGTTTCCTGCTCCTCCGCCCTACTGGTTGAAAGTGGAATTACAGCTGTTGTGCGTTCATTCTGTGTGTTTCTTCTAACTGCGTCACTTGGTTCTTTTTAACACAGAAAAGAGTTGTTTTTACCTTTTTCTTGCGGACATTTCGACCGCTACTGCAGTCATCCTCAGAGCTAGCTGCTGTTGGCGGCGTCACTTCCTCTTCCGTTTATCCGACACCGTCCTCTGCTGCCCGCGCTCTCCTCACATATAACACAGTCCTATGCGTGATCCAATGTGTAGACCCCATCGTCTCTGTTCATGGTGGTGTATACCCTACTTTTACTTCCAGGCTCTGCCATGATGCCATTTTATTGACAATCGGCGAACTGAAAATGCTAACTGCTAGCATTACAGCTAACAGTCATAAAGCAGGTAAAGACGAGAGCGCCTCTTAGAACACCTACCCACTATCTAGTGCAGTTTCTCTCCAGCAGAGGGCTGCAGAGTGGTGTCAAATATGAAACTGGTCAAGTTTCTAACTCAACAATCACTGAAATCAATGTTAAAGCTCTAGCTTAAAGTTGAAAAAACTATCTAGTGTTATTTTAAAATGTATTATCTCTGAGGACTAGTGCAACGTTGGCCACATTTTGGTTATTTGTCTTGTGTCTTTTTTTACAATATAAATGTGTGCATTGTCAATAATGTATAGGATGAATTAATAAATGGTCAGGGAGATCCTCACTATCGGAGGTGTGAGAGCTGCTGGAGCACAAACACGGGTGTGATGAAGAAAATGTGCAATTAAAGGTTTCAGCCACGTTTGCAAAGGCTGATTAACTCTAGTGGCCAAAGTCTCTTTACAATTTGTTCAGAGACGTTTTAAAGTACACACACACACACACACACACACACACACACGCACACACACACACACACACACACACACACACACACAACCACACGGCCAACCAGAGTTGAGGCGCACTTTTAATGACTTACTCATATTTAGGGCTGTTGTTCCTAATTCTGTCCTCTACCTCTGTAGGAGATCAGCAGCCACCAAGAGCAGTTCATTGAGATGCTGAATGAGCCCAATCCAGATCCAGTGCCAGGAGGTGGTGGAGGTGGAGGTGGGACGGGAGGAACAGGAGGCAATACCACTGGTGGAGGTCACATGAACTACATCCAGGTCACGCCACAGGAGAAAGAAGCAATCGAGAGGGTGAGGAGGAGCTAAAACCGCCTCAAACGGGAACTAAAGAAACTCAGATTTATTCGTGTTTTTACTTAAATACCAGATTTAGAAGGTAATGAACAGAAACCATACGTTTAAACTAATTCACTGCTCTCTCTTTCTAACTCCAGCTAAAAGCCTTAGGATTTCCAGAGGGACTTGTTATCCAGGCCTACTTCGCTTGTGAGAAGAACGAAAACCTGGCCGCCAACTTCCTTTTACAACAGAACTTTGACGACGATTGAAGGAGCCGTTTGTTTGTTGTTCCCGTTGTTTTCACACTTGTTCCTCTACTTCCTGATTGCTGATGTTTATTATTATAAATGTAAAACAAGCCTTTTAATTTGCAACACGTGTTTTATTCACCACTTCCAGATCCAGCTCACATGGTAACACTGGATGATTATCAGCTGTTGGCTGCTGTACAAGAACAAATGACAAAATCAAAAGAGAAACAAATAAAGTTCAATAATTTTGCATCAAAGTTATTCTGTTTATTATTTTATTATTATTACAGAATTAAATCCTTCATGATTTACTGATACTCTACTTATAAAGGGTTAATTAGCTTCATTTTAATATTTATGGACCATTTAAGTTAGAAAAAAATCACACTTATAATATTTTTAGGTCAAAAACTTTTGCTTCCTTCTGAATCAAATCAGCTCATTTTAGTGATGACATTTTAAAAAAATTATTTTTATTTCTTTAAACTATTTTACTCAAAATAAGCTGATAAACGTGTAATTTTATGGATTTTTCTATTGGATTTATTTCCAGGCGTTACAACAGAATCAACCAGTAGAGGGCGACATAGACCACAATACCTTTATTTCTAAGCAGCAACCTGAATGTATTTATTATAATAACCACCAGTTTACCAGAAACAGGCCTAAAACTGATTAAAACCTGAGCTTTTATCTGATTATATCTTTGATTAATTATTTTGGATGGTATTACAATATAGAAGGCAACATTTATTGATTAGGAAGATAATATGCTTCTTTTTAATTATTTTTATAAATTAGGCACATTATTCATAAGGTGCACTCAGGCTCAGTAAAATGCATTTAAACATTTTCTAATAAAGTGAAACTTTGAAGGAATATAAAATGTGAAGCAATAGTTGGGAAATGATTTAAACGATATTTAATCACGGCCGTCCCTGTGGATAATGTTTGGACAGTGTGTTTGTTAAAAAGCTAAAAGTGTCTATCTGATGACTAACTAGATGTCTGTGATGATAACTTCCCACGCCAAAGCAGGACAGATCTTCTGGATTTCAACCCAAACATCTCAAATAAATAAAAGAAAAGAAATATTTTCATTGATGAGATCATGTGAGACTTTAATTTAGCCTTTATTGATCTTATTGGGTTAGATTTAGCTTTCAGTGGGATCAACAGACTGTTTGTTTTATTTAGCAGGTGCTTTTACCCAGAATTAACCAAACATGCATGTTTCTGGTCTGTGGGAGGAACCCATGCACGCCTGCAGAAAGTCTGCAGCCAGGATTCAAACCTGCAACCTTCTTGCTGTGAGACAACAGCGTTACCAACTGCACCACCGTGCAGAGAGACCATCTAAAGGCTCAGGAACTCTTTGCAGGTGTTTAGGGTTAATTAGCTGATTAGAGCGCAACACTTTGAGTCTAGAATATTGAACCTTTTCACAATAATCTAATAGTCTGAGATTTAGAATGTGGGGTTTTCATCAGCTGTAAGCCATAATCATCATAGTTATAACAAATAAAGGCTGAAATATCTGGTTTTGCATGTAATGAATCTATCTCATATATTAGTTTCACCTTTTAAGTTGAAATAAATGAACTTTTGTACCTAATTTTTCCAGTTTTCATTTTTTTGGAACTAATTTAAACCAAAAACGTGCAGAAATGTTGGCGTTTTGGGTCATTTACATTTTTACACTGAAAATCTGAATCTTCATCTCTAAAGAAAACCAATTTTAACCAGTAGAGCTCAGCAGCATGCTACGTTTTCCTCACATAAGCTGAAGATAAACCAACAGGTGAATGAATGAATGAATGTTTTTGAGTCTCTGGCTATCTCAGACTGAATCTTTGTGCTGCGTTTAATCATCACACGACTGTGAAACAGGAGCAAACACAGGTAGATGGAGCAAAACCCAATGGGAGAACTTCTACAGCAGAACCATCCCGCTGCAGCATCATCGTGTGTTTAGAGCTCAGGATAGTACACGGCACTCAGATCTGGTGTCAGCCTTAGAAAGTCGGCCAGTACCGTCGTTGTTCTTCCCTTTCTTTCCCTGACAGGTGGAAAGAGAAACCCACGGAAACGGGACATGGTAGGAGAGAGTTTTCTTTTGAAAATCTTAGGGACATCATTGTGTTGGTTCGCCTGTGGCGTAGTCACCCTTATCAGCGAGGACATTGTGTTAAATGTGCTCCTCTATTACAGTAACAGAGAAATCTACAATTACTGCAGCTAATGAGACAGAAACCCAACTTTGAGTTGTTTGTTGTTCCCAGACGAGGCCACAGACAATCTAGGATTTATTCCAAATACATTTTATTTCATTATACAGTGTAATACAAAACCATAACAAAGCATTTTTATTTACAAATGTACAAAAGTCAACATTATATTACATATTTTGGCTATAAACAAAAAATCTTTGTTCAGAGTTACTCATTCAATACAAAAATATGAATGTTTCATATAAATTATTGCACTTTGCAGCTGCAGTGCATTCAAAGATTGCCATCGCCATTAAAAAATAAAAGAGGAAAATAAAATGTTCACCTGAAGTCAGATTGTGGAAGTGAGGTCTCCGTGAAACACACCGACGACTCTATGGCACTTATTTTTGCTTCTTTCTTTCATCTTTGGTACCTTTTTTTGCTTATTTTGGTTTTAAAAGAAACCTTCTGAGCACCATTCTGTGTAAATGAATGTACCTGAAATAGGATGGCATTGCAGGTGAAATCTGAGTATAAATAGATTTAATACAGATTTTTTAATGGTTTGAACAGTGTGTGTCGTTAAGGTGGCAGAAGGCCTCTGGAGATGCTTTTGTCTGATGCTCCTGGGTTCCCTGACGTTTCCAGTTTAAAAAAAAAAAAGCCGCTGGCACCTGGTCCACCAAGTTTTGTCGGTTAAATAAGACAACTTCCAGTTTGGTCCCCTGTCATAAAATGTTTTACAACCCCGGTTGAGTCACCTGCACGTCGTGAAGGATCAGTCTGGGGGGGTAGTGCTCTTTTCTCGCCATGAACGCCACAGCTTGTCTTGCTGCTCCACTCCAGCTCGAAGGCAAGTTTGTTCCGGTTTCCGTGAATATAATAGGTATAATTTGTCCTTTTCCTTTCCGAGCCTTCAGCCGAGTCTCATAAGTGTCTCTTCATGTGGAGAGCAAGGTGGTCCGACCTGGAAAAGGCCCGGTCACATTTCTGACACTGGAACGGCCGATGACCCGTGTGTTTCCTGTAGTGGCGAGTGAGCTCATCCGAACGTGCAAACTTCCAGCCGCAGCCCTCCCAGTCGCAGTGGTAAGGCTTCTCCCCTTTGGTTAAACACACACACACACACACACACAGTTAGCTCTGAGGTTAAAAACACCCCCAGCCTCCCCACCTCCAGCAGAAAAGACGTCCATCCTGTCCTGCAGCTCGTGTGGAAAGGCCAAAGCAATCAGCCTGTAGGGTTTGTGTTTGAGCAGGGATCAGTGTCAACCTGTTTTACTGCACCTGCCAGACGATTCCCCTACTCCAACCCCCACCCGCCTAACCTCCATTATGATGACTCAATAATGCAACGTGTTTGCTCATAACTGATGAGGCCACTCGGAGCTGAGTGTACTGCGCTACGATCACGAAAGGCAACAGAAAAAGAACAACGCCAAAGAGAAGCGCCAAGGCTGCATACCTGTGTGTGTGCGGTGATGCGCCTTCAGGTGGGAGCTTTTCGTGTACGTTTTCCCGCAGCCGACGTAGTCACACGTGTGCGTCGCCACCCTCTTCCTGGGCCAAGAGCGTCTACCGCGTTTGGGCTTGGGTTCCTCTGGCAAACAGTCCCCGCTGGAGATCATGAGGGCCTCTGTGGAGAAAAAACACCATCATGACCACCATCTAATCCGTGAATGCTGTCCAAACGTTCGTATAAACTACAACTAACTGTTAAATTTATCAATCGAATGTGAAAGTGAGTTGTATACACCCAACGTCTGGTTGTTGCGCGTCAAACAGCTTTCCACGTTAAAAATAATACAAAAATGGTCAAATAAAGAGAAAATGACCTGGGTACTGCATGGAGGACGCCTGTGGGTAGGAGGTGTAGCCCTGAGAGGCACCATGGTGGTACCCCTGTGGAGGTATTGAGATCTGGGACACCGGATGTCCCAGTTGGTGCTCCCGGCTGAGGGGATGGTCAGGAGACAGGGAAGAGGATGAGGACAGCCTGCTGCTCGTCATGGACCGTCCTCCACTCGAGAACCCGTGTAGATCCAAGTGACTGGGACGCTGCTGCTGGGTTCCTCGGCCCTGATTGTTTACCCCAGCCAGGTGGAGGTCCATGGGCTGTGAGATGGTGCAGTTACTGGGGTTCTCCTGCTTTATCCTGTGACACGTAAAGGACGGCGACAAGCGCGAAGGAGTCGAGTCCAACACCGCGCTGACGCAGGCCTTGCTAACAGTCATGCCTTGGCTGTATTCTCCCATGTCCATTGTTGTCTTGACCACAAATTTGCCGTGGAGGCTGGTGGGCTGAAGGTATGCAGGATCCAACTCTGGCCTCATGAGCTCCGCCACAAAACCTCCAGAGGGCGAGACGTCGCTGATGTCTGGGATGGTGTACAGCAGCTCACTGGTAGAGTCTTGTGGGGAGGGAAGCTGGTAGGATGAGGAGAAGGAACCAGGAGAGGAAGACATGGCCTGAGCAGAGCTGCACGCTAAGGCGTCCTCCTGCTGTTGCTGCTGTTGTTGTTGCTGCTGCTGCTGCAGGATCGAGTTGGACAGAATAAAGTCGTAGTCTAGGTCCAAGTCTGGCTCCGTGTCCTTCTTGGACATGCTGGTGCTGGTTATGCTGGTGGCAGGAGGGTGGTCTGGATCTGAGCAGTTAGTTCCTGTTGGTACGCTGGATCTCTTAAGCAGGGACAACTCTTCCTTCCATTTCTAAAGAGGGAAAGTTAGAGATGTAGCACATCACCATTGAGTAAAGCTCTTGTTTTTCTTGTTGCACTTTGAAAAATAACTAAATCAGGAGAATTTTGCAATTAATATGTAGCAAAAAAACAAAATTAAACACTAAAAAGTGATTTTGCGTGAGCATTTTCTCCCTGCAGAGCTGCTGGAGTGGCCTGTGCACGCCCCAGCAGCAGAGCCCGGTGTCAAACCCTGGCATGCTGGAAAACAACCCCCCTCTAAACAGACTTCCCCTGATGCCCACGGCGGAGACCAGGCTACTCACTGGAGAGGCGCTTCCTATGGCTCTGCTCCTGTCAGTGGGGCCGCTGGTGAACGTGGAAAAAGATGGGAGAAGCGTTCCACATGCCATCTCGACGTCATTTGGAGGCTGCCTGGAATTAGACAGAAAACAGCGTGAACCCCCCGCTGCGGAATTAATCCCGGAGGAGAGAGACTCCACAAACGGAAGGGTGTTTAAAGTTTCACCTCATCAGTTAGAGTACGGAGTCCCTCTCGGCTGCGATGCAACTGCACTTTTTAGTCAGTAAATCCCCCTCAGGTTCAAAGTTTCTGCTCCGTTCAGCCCGCAGCGCGTCGGGTCCTGGACATGCCGCCGCCGCCGCCGCTGATAGATGGGCGCGCCGGGCGAAGAGGCAGCCACTGATTTGGGTTTTTGCTTTTTGTTTTTTTTCTCAGGCGGTTCTGAAGAAGGGGAAGACAGAGAGGCGACGAACAGGGGAATCCCTCCCTCCCGCCTGTTGCCGTGCTGGGACCCGGCGGCAGTCTGAACTGAGTGAGGAAACCGCGTGAGAGAGGTATCCTTAAATCACTGGGAAACGCCTTCCCGTTGTCTGGGCAACGGAGCAGGCAAACATTAGTGCGGGGGGCGGGGCGGGACGGGCCCGGGCGGGAGGGAGGGAGGGAGGGAGTGGGACGAGGGGGAGGAGGAAGGCGAAGGAGGGAGGGAGCTAGGTGTAACGCCGTTTGTTTGTTGTCATGGCAACAATACTGTTTGATGTAAGACGTGTTTTAAGGAGCGTGTCTTTTTTTTAATCACCACATTCAGACTGACGCGGCTCCTTTAATCACTTTAAATTAAATAATTACCACAACTTTACCTGGATGGTGCTCAGAATAGAGAATAGAATAGAATAGAATAGAATAGAATAGAATAGAGTAGAGTAGAATAGAATAGAATAGAATAGAGTAGAATAGAATAGAATAGAGTAGAATAGAATAGAATAGAATAGTGTGGTGTCACAGCAGCAGTTGCATTCAAAATAAAAAATATATGTGTGGATTAAAAACAGGTGGAATGGGAAGCATGAATGTAAAACTGCAAATGCAATAATGAGTGAATGCAGGTAGAATGTGCAAATCACAAAAAGCAGCAAGAATGAAAGGATGCAAAAGAGAATATTTACTGTAGTACTGTAAATACTGAAATATGTACTTGTTGGCCTCAATGATCTAGCTGAATGAATGAATGAATGAATGAATGAATGAATGAATGAATGACACAAACTTCTCCCTTTTTGTTTCAAAAGCTCTGCGATTAAAGTTCCTGCTGGATTTCTGTTGATAATGTGCAAATCAGGATTGTGCATCTCCAGTTTCTTCTTTGGAATCCTGTTCAATTCTGTATTTACTTTAGAGATAACACACACACACACACACACACACACACACACACACACACACACACACACACACACACACACACCATGTGTGTGCCTATCTGATGCTGTCTGGGTGAGCCATCCCTTTAGTTATGCTACTGTAGGCACAAAACTGCTAGAAGACCTGAAGAGTGCGTCTCACACATCTCTGATGTAATATTTTTTTATTCTTAGCTGATCAGCTGATGTTCAGATGGCTCCTCATCCTGAGCCTCTTGTTCTGTTAATAGGAGTCATTCCTTTCCACTGTCACCATGTATGTTTATTCATTTTGAAGATTCTTTTATTTAAAGCAAACTTACAGTTTTACCTAACGTGTGTCTAGCCATGTGGGAGGAAACTGAAGCACCCAGAGAAAACTCACGCATGTATGAGGAGAACATGCAAACTTTGTGCAGAAAGGTCGCAGCCGGGATTGGAACCTGCAGCCTTTTTGTTGTCTAAAAATGATCTTTAACTAATAATAATAATTTAAATGCCCCAACTTTAGTAACTTCTAAAATGGAAAACTTTCATGCATTAATCAGCCTATGAATGATTGTTTCTTATGCTGCACCTTCTGCACTGTAACTGCTCACCCTTTAACTTTGCCTTTTATCTGATTCTTAAATCTGAATTTAATTTGTTCTAACTATATTTGTGTATTTTAATTATGCCGTCACGTTGATTTTGCTGTTCTTGCTCCTGGAAAGCACATTCAATTGCCTCTGTGAAACATGCTACACAAATAAAGGTGCCTTGCCTTAACTTTTACTGAATCTGAACTTGTCACAGGATTGCATTTGGAAGGACTCAAACTAAATAAGGACTTAATAAGGGTTGCATATAATGAGTTGTTTTCATGTTACCTGCTCTGAAATGAATCTTGTCACAAACTAGTGCTCTTTAAATAAATTCAACTTTCATTTTTTTATGTTTAACATCAGTGACGTTTAGAAATTTCAGGCAGATTAATACACAAGTAAAAAAATGACAACTCTTAAACAGTTCCTTCTCTGAGTCAGTCTTGGATTTCTGAGCATTTTCTTTTTTTCAGTTTTAAAAATCAGCAAATTGTATTTGAGAACAAAAAAAAATTGCAGTTTAAAAAATGTTTTATGCAGGGAATAAAATTCTTAAAATCATGTTTTGACTTCATGTTTTAAACCGAGAAATGGTTTGTTAGAACTTTGCTACCTTTAACCAAACTATTCAACAGTTACAAAAAAGAGGAAAAACAAATAATGTTGAGGTGCAATGAGTCGTTAATTTAGGGTGTGTGTGTGTGTGCATGCGTGTGTGTGGGGGGTCAACAAATGTAATCTATGGTAATAATACAAAACACAACCCATGTACGTACTGGGTAATCCCCGGGTACCTATAGGGTCGGTATAGTTGTAAAGCAAACACACCATCACTCATGCACAGATACAAATCCTCCACTAATCACTCACATTTTCTATTTGCACGAACTTTCTTGCATTAATTCAGCAAAGCAATCCAAATATTTATAATCAGTTCTCGTTGGTCTTTTACTATAAAAGTTACCTGTGAGCATGCTGCGTTTGCACTGAGCTCCTGTACTGTTTGCACACAGTTTGAGAGAACGAACACAAACCCAGCGGCCCAGTATAATTAGACACTTTGACTCGAGAGTTCATTGCAAGAGCAAACAAAGCGCTCTCCGCTGATCCTGCTGCATCCGGATGTCGTCTGTTAGGCATGTCAACAAACATACCGCCGCTGCAGCCGGACACGTTCACCACTAACGTCTGCTGCTGTCTTGGAGTTTAGAAGAGCGTGAACACAGAGAGCTTTAGTTAGCAAATATAACCTGTGGGAAAGGAAAAAAATACTATGTGGGCTCAAGAACTTTGCCAGTCAAGTGTGCATCCTGTTGGGTCACTTTATGACATCTACCAGTGTTTGAGACTTACTATGAATCCAATCAGAAATAAGCATCTTTTGAAATGTTTGCTGAGAAGATTTTAAATCGACTTTGGTTGCACCGTGTCTCCTGTTCTTGAAGACCTGCTTCCTAAAGCAAGCAGGAAGACAATGGAGGCTGTGTCATTATAGCCTTACTCTTTATGATGGGAGATAATAGTTTTGAAAGTGATCCTGAAAACAAAAGCCTGACTTTGACAGCTGAGGTGCTTTACTTTGGAATAATGACAGGCATTGGAGGGAAAGGGAGAAAAAGCAGATAAAGGCAGCGAAGATGACACCTCTGGGTGCTGTTTTCTGTCCCTGACACAATGAAGTCATGATAGTTCAGTAACTCACACCAAATCCTTGTAAGGTCCATGCTAACGCAATTCTGAACTGTGATTCACTAGACGTCGTGTTAAGCTCCGGTTCACACGGCAGGATTTAAACATTTTCAAAACATTAAAGACCCCACACACGGCGATAAAGAGATCACAGCTGTAACAGTTTTGGTCCTACGTTAGCAAATAAAAAACCTCTGACATGTATCACATTACAGGGTAGGACTATCACTTGTACGGATTTCTAAAAACTCATATACACTGCTCACAAAAATTAAAGGAACACTTTAAAGAAACACACTCTTCTAATTTCCCTTTGAGTGATGGTGCTGCTGTGACAAGTGAATTTCCCCACTGTGGGATCAATAAAGTCTATTCTATTCTATTAGATACATCAGATCTCAATATGAAGTTGGATATCTATACAAATAACGACAGGGCAATGTCTTAGGAACAAAAGGATGCCAAGTCTTTTAATGGAAATAAAAGTTTTCAGCCTACAGAGGGCTCAATTGTGTAGACACCCTAAAATCAGAGTGAAATGAAGATGTGGCAGGCTAGTCCATTATTTCAAATACTTAATTTCTGCAACTCAAAATGCTTTTCAGTATCTTGTGTGGCCCCCACGAGCTTGTGTGCATGCTTGACAACGTCGGGGCATGCTCCTAATGAGACAACGGATGGTGTCTTGTGGCATTTCCTCCCAGATCTGTGTGAGGGCATCCCTGAGCTCTTGTACAGTCTGAGGAGCAACCTGGCGCCGCCTAATGGACCGAAACATAATGTCCCACAGATGTTCTATTGGGTTTAAGTCAGGGGATCGTGAAGGCCATTCAATTGTTTCAATTCCTTCATCCTCCAGGTACTGCCTGCATACTCTTGCCACATGAGGCCGGGCATTGTCGTGCATTAGGAGAAAACCAGGACCTACTGCATCAGCGTAGGGTCTGACAAAGGGTTCAAGGATTTCATCTGGATACCTTATGGCAGTCAGAGCACCATTTCCTAGGCAGTAGAGGTCTGTGCGTCCCTCCATGGATATGCCTCCCCAGACCATCACTGACCCACCACCAAACCTGTCATGTTGAACGACGTTGCAGGCAGCATAACGTTCTCCTTGTCTTCTCCAGACTCTTTCACGTCTATCACAGGTGCTCAGGGTGAACCTGCTCTCGTCTGTAAAAAGTACAGGGCGCCAGTGGCGGACTTGCCAATTCTGGTGTTCTTGAGCAAATGCCAGTGGAGCTCTACGGTGCTGGGCAGTGAGCACAGGGCCCACTACAGGACGTCGGGCCCTCAGGCCATCTTCATGAAGTCTGTTCCTGATTGTTTGGGTAGAGACATTCACACCAGTGGCCCTCTGGAGGTCATTCTGTAGGGCACGAGCAGTGCTCAGCCTGTTCCGCCTTGCACAAAGGAGCAGGTATCGGTCCTGCTGATGGGTTGTGGACCTTCTACGGCCCTGTCCAGCTCTCCGAGAATAACCGCCAGTCTCCTGAAATCTCCTCCATGTTCTGGAGATTGTGCTGGGAGACACATTAAACCTTCTTGCTGCAGCACGTGTGGATGTGCCATCCTGGAGAAGTTGGACAACCTGTGCAACTTCTGTAGGGTTAAGGAATCGCCTCATGCTGCCAGTAGAGATAATTACTCAAGCCAAAACTAGCACGAGTGGAAAACCAGCCAAAAAAGATCAAGAGGGAGAAACTTGAAATGACCTCCACATGTTAAACCAGTCCTGTTTTGAGGGTTTTGTAATTGTTGCCACTTTAGTGCACCTGTCGTTAAGTCCATGAACACCAATACAGCTGAAAGTGATTAACAATGCCCTCAGCTGCTTAATCAACCAGAAAATTATCAGACAGGTTTAATTGATTTCATGCCAGGCCCAATAAAAAAAGTGTTCCTTTAATTTTTGTGAGCAGTGTACAATTCCTGTAAAAGGGGAAAACTCTGGGTTGCTACTTTAACTCTCCGTACCGGTAAGCACCGTTACAAAAATGTCCCGGTACGCTGCTGGGCAAAATCTCACAAAACCTCTTCAGATCCAATGAATCTTTGGAATAAACAAGCTCGACAGAGGAGGATTCCCATCAGTCCGTGCAGCGTGCTTCTGTCACCTCGCTTTCCTCACATTAAACAGGCTGAACACCACACACACACACACACACACACACACACACACACACACACGCACACACTCCCATATCAGCCCAAGACAATCCAACATGTTGAATATCCCCATGTTTGTCTTTGGAGCGGTGCTGACGTTCCTCCGAACAGACCAGAGTACTCTTAAAGTGACGGTGTGTATTTTCCCTGGTGACAGACGCCGTACATACCTAAATCATTGCAAGCAAGCGGTATTTTTGTGTTTGAGTAAGACCTTACCAACAGATGGCCATTAGGGTCAAAAATCCCTGGGAGTGCAATTTTGAACGAGTCAGATCGTTCAAACTCCAGCAAAATGACATCAGACTCCCTTTCATTACTGGCAACGAGCGAAGAGGTAAATGTTTAAAACAACAACGTTTATGAATGGTGAAAGTTTTGTAACTGCTTGTTATGCGTTTTGTCCTCATGGGCTCCCGTAGACGTAAACATTGCATCTAATATGGCGTCGCCTAGAGACTTAGACCCATGCTCATGTATTTTATACACGATTTTTATGGTTATATGTTACGAAGCTGCCAATATTTTTCAACAACTGGGCATCTTTTAATTTATTTTCAACAACATTTTGATGGATATTTCCAGAGATTAATGTTAAAAACTACACATTGTCACTTTAACACACCACACAAGGTAGGACCATAGGAGCGTTTCCTTTATCGGAACTTCAGATTAAATCTGTGAGCATGAAATTGACCGGGAGATCCGAAGCCCCGAGTCCTCTTAAGCTGTCGTGCCTCCATATATATTTGGTCCTGTAAGGAATTTGATGAAGCGTCAGCATATTGAGTTTCGTCATCGATCAGCGCAAAACGCGTGAAAACCAGTAAACAAAGATCGACACAATGGAGGAAGCAACAATAGTCGGCACGTTTATGTTTGCTATGTTGTTATATGCAGCGATGGCTTCCATCGCTCGTCTCTCTAACAACTCGTGTTTTCCTAAATAACGGTTCCCGCCACATATATGCATTTCCTATTTCCTCCTGAGTTGACATCATTTCCGACTGAGTTACAACCAGTCGGCAGCGTTCCCACCCAGCGTCTTCACCGGGCTTTTTGTTGGACCATTCCGAGTACCTACCCCTGATCAGGTACTCAGAAGGTTCTGGAAAACGGCCGTTCAGCCAGCCCGGTCAAGTGGAGACAAGCGCACATTGGGAACTTCCTGTGAACTTATCCCAAAGTTCCAATAAAGGAAACGCACCTTATCTGATAAGGTGTTTTTTTTGGAGCCATTACGAAAGAAAAAGGGTTAGGGATATCAGAAAGGGAAAATTGGGTAAAGAAAAAAGCATGAATATCTGGTCGTATCAACTGGGCTTTAGAATAATAACGACCAGAAGAATAATATTGCACATTTGTATAATGCTTTTCAAATCCTGGTTCACACGGCAGGATCATCATGTCAATTTTTGACCAGCTCCTTCTCTTCCGACACTCTTAAGGATGCACATGATTACCGTAGCAGCTCTAAAGATAAACCCACCGATTACAGCCATCTCCTAACCCCTGAGCCACCGTGCGGTGAGCCTGAGGTAATGTTACTGCATCAGGGAGGAGAGGTCATGTTTGACACATGTAATGTTTTCCCTGATGAACTCTAGTGTCCTGAGGACGTTTTTATCTGCATGAATGAAGCGCGGCTGTCTCGACACCCACCTCAGCCACTGCTTTCAAGGTGAGCTCAGGTGTTGCTCTTGGCCCTGCTGAGAGTTTCGGCCGAAAACAACCAGCTGACAATTGAACTCAAACGCTCCGTTGTTCCATAACTGGCGTTTGAGATTTGACAGAAAAGTGTGAATGCCCGAGCACAGCCCAGGATTTGGAGCTTTTCTCCTTATTGTTTCCACCGCTGGTCCTCGGTCACGTTCCCCCTCTAACTGGAAGGCGCCCAAGTAAATATGAGTATCAGGAGATCATAACTCCAGATACTGAGGTTTTCTGAGCTCTCTTCCAGATGCTGTTCAGTAATTAAAAAATAGCTCTCATTCTTTCTTTAATTTGTGAAAGTTGAGTGACGCTTTGTTGGGTCTCTGCGCTGTACTTCCCCCACTTCTCAGCCTCGCGTCGGCTTTAATACGATTAGACGTGTATGTGGGACCCTTAAACATGTTCTGTCACCCAGCGGAAAGCCAAAGAAGATTCAGAGCTCAAACTGAGTTTTTTGATCACATCTACAGTGCAGAAAAACAAAAAGGAATCTGCTTTCAATCTAAAAAAGTTACTAATAGATCCACGTTTTAGTGGCTTTTAACAAAAGTCCCCCTAGATCTGCTGGTGTTGACTGACAGCTGTGTGTTGGTATGAGCTCGGTTTGAGTCGGTGGGGTTATTTGTTTGGACAATCTCAGCCAAGCCTTTACAGATGCACACAGATGTGGCAAAGCCAAACTGTCATCACGCCGTATAATTTAGTGGTGGTCTTCCACAAGCGTAGGAAAATGTGGTTGAGGTGTGGAGTGGTGGTCGTGGTCACGTTACAAGCGTTCGTCAGAGGCTGCAGCAGAGGGAAGGAGAAGCTGCAGACTGCGAGGAAGCGGAGAGCTCCAGCCGGGCGGCAAGCTGTCCAGCCTTTGCCTGCCCTGGGATTCCTCAACAGCCTTAAATATGCCAGTTATTTTTAACCAGCGACGTAGCAGCGCTCAGCTCCCGCCCCTCTGTTGGAAAATTTCCTTTCTGTCAGGATGGGAGCCATGCTTCCTGGTCACGTGGTCAAGTCCAGGCAGCCAAGTTAAGAGACATACAATGGGGGAAAGTGGGGGAAAGCCAATGAGGAAGAGAGAAGGAAAACAAGGCTGGTTGCTCCACACACACTCACTCACACCAGCCCACACGTTCACTCAGCACCTCCCTGTGTGCCAAAGCTAAAGCGCCCCAGCCGGCCAGATGAGGCGCTGGACAAGGCGGTCTGTTTTAATCAGGCTCTTGAACGTCAGACGCTTGAGAAAACTGGAGCGGTGATTGGTGTTCGTGAGCTGCAGCGGAAACGAGCGTGTGGGTACAGCACATCAGCAGACCGGGGCCCCGGGAGGAGGGGCGCGTGACGTCAGGCCACGGACCCACCAGGATTAGAAACCTCTAAAAAGAAAAGGCCCAGGACCGGGCTCCTAGAGCTGGAGAGAATTTATTTCTCTCTCTGTCTGACATGGGAGAGTCAGGGACTTACCATGAGCTCACCTTGTTGACATACTGAGAGGTTGGACGGCTCACCAGCCCACATGGCTGTAATGTTTGACAGATTTGTACAGTTTCCGATCCAGCACTGATTCATAAAAGATCACGGATTAGCGTACAGACTATTCTGTAATATCTGTAAGATAGGTCTCGTGGTAAAAAAACAAAAACATCAACAACTGTTGATCATTTGCATTTTAATCATCAACTTTACAGGATCTACTCAGGAACCACAAAGGCAAATAAACCAGACTCAAAATTTACGATAAAATAAGCAAGTAGAGCGAGAGGCTGTGAGCCAAAAAGGTGCCTGTTCCAAAAACTGCAACCTTCAAGCTCAGTGTGCAGCAAAACACATGGGTGGAGAAAAAGCCCTTCGAGGAGAAGGAGGTTTTATGGACAGATGAGGGAAAGATTGAGCGGTAGGGCCTCGGCCACCAACAGCAGGAGTAAAGGTGAGACATTCAACCTCAGTAATGCTTGGATAATTGGGGTCTTATTTCCTGATATCTCGATGTGCAACTGATGTGCAGCATATTGGGGGTGGGGGGGGGGGCAGTCTTGATTATTGATTTTTGGAATAATAAACTAAAGGAAAACACTTCTGCACTATTTCCGTCTAATCCAGCTCATCTCAGCACACTTTGCATTGTGTGTGTTTTGTTTTAGTTTGGTGCTGATTGGTTTACAGCACGTCTCATGTCATTGTGTTATAATGTAAAAGTGTCTATTTTTTATTTCTGATTATAATCAATCACCCTGAGCTTTTCATGCAGTCTGAACATGAAAATATTCTCCTACACCTATCTCCTGCATTAGCTTCTGATAGAAAACAGACGGTGAAACTCTAGGATTAGGAAATCCTGACAGATCTACATCACACTGTCACTTAACATTCATGGACTCACCCATCTTGACTCGTGACGGGGAAGGCTGTTGTTGGTTTAGCGTCCAGGAAACAGCAGAGAACGCCTCGGCTAGTAGAAGCTAACTGTTAGCATTAGCAACACCACAACACAGCAGAACTCCTCCAGTCTTGTGTTATTTGTGGAGATAAAACATCAACGTTGCAGAGCAACTGATGTGCAGCATATTGGGGGTGGGGGGGGGGGCAGTCTTGATTATTGATTTTTGGAATAATAAACTAAAGGAAAACACTTCTGCACTATTTCCGTCTAATCCAGCTCATCTCAGCACACTTTGCATTGTGTGTGTTTTGTTTTAGTTTGGTGCTGATTGGTTTACAGCACGTCTCATGTCATTGTGTTATAATGTAAAAGTGTCTATTTTTTATTTCTGATTATAATCAATCACCCTGAGCTTTTCATGCAGTCTGAACATGAAAATATTCTCCTACACCTATCTCCTGCATTAGCTTCTGATAGAAAACAGACGGTGAAACTCTAGGATTAGGAAATCCTGACAGATCTACATCACACTGTCACTTAACATTCATGGACTCACCCATCTTGACTCGTGACGGGGAAGGCTGTTGTTGGTTTAGCGTCCAGGAAACAGCAGAGAACGCCTCGGCTAGTAGAAGCTAACTGTTAGCATTAGCAACACCACAACACAGCAGAACTCCTCCAGTCTTGTGTTATTTGTGGAGATAAAACATCAACGTTGCAGAGCAAACAGAGTCAGTGGTATTCAGGTTGCTGTTAGCCAATCAGAGGCAAGATGTCCAAATATTAGGGATGCAACGGTCCACTTTCCCCACGGTCCGCTCCGTACCTCAGGTTTTGGATCACGGTTTCGGTCCACTTTGAATTGTAGAAAAGCTTAAGAAAATCTGAAATTTCCTAACTTTATTTTATTCACGCAATAATATAACTTTTCAGATGTATTACTTGTAGTCCAGTGTATAATAATATGTTCAGAAACCAACAGAAATGTCGCTTTTAAAATGCCTTTTCAATGGTGTCAGTGAGAGGCTAGGGCGACCGAAGCTGGACCGGGAGGGACGTGTAATTTGGAATTGTAGGATGTCCAAGGAAGGTCCCGACTCAGGAGTGTGTTGTGTGAGGGGTTGTGGTTGTGGCGTCAAATAAAGTGAGCCTCTGAGTTCACCGTTTTCTCTCCTCGTCTTTATATTCAACTGCAAACCAGAAATGTTCCCACACAGAAGGTTTGTTTGAAGACGGCGCGCCGCATGTCGCCGTGGCTAAAGTTTCTCTCTGTAGCGCTTGTTTTGCTCAAACTTTCAGCTCAGTGGGGCGGGTCAAACCTGTGCAGGCCTCTTATATATATATAAAAGGACCAGCGCGAAAA
Organism: Aphyosemion australe; assembly: GCA_006937985.1. Taxonomy (NCBI): domain Eukaryota; kingdom Metazoa; phylum Chordata; class Actinopteri; order Cyprinodontiformes; family Nothobranchiidae; genus Aphyosemion; species Aphyosemion australe. The sequence continues at coordinate 281,452 of SSNS01000074.1, forward strand.
TAATGGCAAAACTGAAGTCCTGCGGTACACGAGGGTAGATTGTCCCGTGCAGGGAGGACCGAACGGTCCGGGATTTTACCGCGTATCGTTGCATTCCCACCAAATATCATGAAATAAGACTCCAAATCGTCTTCTGAAGCTCAACTCTTATCTGGCTCACTTCTAGTTCCCAAAACAGGCGCACCGGAGCTTTTTTTTCCCCCAGCAGTATGAATTACAAGGATTTCATCAACATCAATTATCAAAAGACATTTCTGAGATCACAAAGCAATGAAAACCGTCCATCCATCAAGGTTGGGTCATGGAGGCAGCTGGAACCCAGGCGTTCCTCTCCCCAGGGACATTTTCCAACTCCTCCTCAGGATCCCAAGGACTTCATAAGGCCCCGTTCAAACGGCAGGACAATCACGTCAATTTTTGACACGATTCTCCCCTTCTGACAATCTTAAGGACATGCACGATTACCATAAGGGCTCTAAAGATAATCTAATCAGATATTCCTACCGTGTGTGGTGTGTTAATAACAATCTGGCCTGCTCGGAAGCACATTGGGGCTGCTCCAATCACAAATCAGGGCTATCAAACTTGTTGAGGTGATGGAAGCGTGGTGCATCGCTTCTCCTCAGCCATGTTCGTTTAGTCCAAAGTCACGTTTGATCTTGCGAGATTTCCCGTAATGTTTGTAGGGTGTAATTTTGCCGTGTCACCGGACACCACACACATAAGACCAAAACTGGTATATCTGGGCCATTAAGTGGTCTCATGTTTTGACAGTTTAAAAATCTTGCAATGTGAGCCGGTCCTAAGACAGGGAGCATTAAAAGTCCCCCCAGCAGGTTTTCACCTCCCAGCAGAGCGTGTCTGAAACACCTCTAAAGGGTGGTTTCCAGAGGCCTGAACCACCTCAGCTGACTCCTTCTGATGAGGAGGAGCAGCGGCTCTACTTCAGGTCTTAGCCAAAGGTAACTCATTTCAGCCTCTGGTATCCAGGATCTCGTTCTTTCGGTCGTGATCCAAATCTCATGACCACAAGTGAGGATTGGACATGAGTGGACTTGTAAACACCAAGGGTCTTGAACCCTACTGCTCTAGGCAGTGACTCATTCTGAACCCTGGAGGGAGAACCCTACCTTATTCTGGCTGAGAACCAAGGTCTTGAGCAGATGTTCGATACTCATATGCAAATCGCCATGGCGCTAGCTGAAGGTCATAATTTGTAATTTTGTCGTAACATTCATTTTAAGACATTTAGTGAGACAGAATCCATTTTGACTCAATGAATCTTTGACTCGAATTTAACTGTTAAATTAAATATAATCACTGTGATTAATGCACATACCCTTATACATTAAAGTATTACATTTCAGTGTATATGTTTACTTTAGACCCTCCTGCACATCAGTTAAAGCAGCCATCAGCGTTCTTCAACCTTAAGGAAAACACTGGCATCGATTCAGAGCCACCGAACCTCTCCATACACCACGGCTGTCACATTTTGGAAACACTTGATTAGATTTATAGGCTCCTGAGTCGGTCTGGAATTTAAGATGCAACATAATATTGGTTTGGTGGTTTGCCTAAATGCCATTTCAGGAGCTTTGAACCTTTGTGCCGTGACATTTAAAATCTGAAACATGAAAACATTTATGTTTGATGGTAAACCTACCAAACCTCCCACACATCCTTGGTGATGATCACCAGACTCGGTGAACACCATCAGGAGAAAGGTGTGCGTTACTGTACGCTGAGATTCATGTGGTAATTGCTGGCAGATTTTGGGGCAGTAGGCCCCCGCGTTCCTGCGAAGGTGTGGACTTGCATGTTTTCCCACTGGGAGTGGTTGGGAATGTGCGACCTTTCCACGGATCACTGTTTTTCAGGGTCTGGATTAGGTCTCTGGAAACACATAATTGCCCCAACTATTCATGGATGTAAAGTGACAACAATAATCCTGAATATTAGCTCATAGGCAATGCAGGATGATCCATGGCATGTAGGAGAGAGGAAACAGCCTCGCTGGGAAACTCCCTTCACAAAAACCAGGGAACTCCTAATAAATTTGCTCTGCAACAAGAGAAGAGAAGCATAAACGTCACCACTGTTTCTCCAAACCTCCCTGCGGTATGCAGTTTAATATCCATGCATAAATCTGAGGGCTGCATGGGCAAAACTTCGGATTAGCTGAAAACGAAGCACCAGAACGAAGTGATTTCTTTTTCTTGCTCAGAAATCAATTTGAGTGTGAAGGCAGTTTTCCTTCATCAGTTTAGTTCCTCTGTATACAGTAACCCCAGTAACTCTGAAAGTCGTGCAGCCAACGCTGTCAGGGCGAGCGGCCAAATGGAATCAGAAATGGCACATTGTGGTAACCTTAATCAAACTACAAATCATTTTATGGCAGACTGATCGGCTCTGCTGGAATGCTGTGGAGAGAACAATGCTTGACAGGCCCAATTTAAGTGATGGCTTCTCTACTCTGACGTTTTATTGACATCATGCTGGGTCTAATTGAGGAGGGGGTTTCAGTAACTCAAACCAGATGGGCCACCAGCTCATGAACTAACAGCCGTCCCCCTCTCTCTCCTCGTCTTTTGTTTATTTGTACTCCAAAAACGATTTTGGCCGAACATTAATATAAAATCACACAATGCATAAATACTGACCATATAGAAATTCTATTTTTTTTATCATAAACATACTTGAAGTTGGCACATTAAGTTATTGTCTTCACATGTTGAACCACATGGGTTTTATAGCCTCTCAGATTTTCTTTCTGGAACAGCCTGAACAGACTAATAATTACCCTTGAGGGCAATGTTTGGCATTTAGGAAAATTGTGCTCATTTGCTTTGTTGTTGCTAAAGAAATAACAAAAAAATAGTAAGTTGAGAAGCTTCACTTTATTCCTTAAAAAAACGATTCTCCAGAGCAAGCAGCAGCTCTTGCTTAAGTTTGTGTCAAATAAATTCAGATAAATGCTAAAAATGTGAAAACAGACAGAACTATTTAGAATTTGACTCAAACCATCTGCTTTTTTATCCTTTTCTTCTCATCGTTTTTGTGCTCAGAATTTTAAGAATCAGCTGCACAACCTTTTATGTCTCTTAGGAAAAAGCCAGAGCATCTCAGCTCTGAGCTAACATCATGTCTTCTATGGGGCTAACGTTTAGCCACCAAAAATGATGCTAAAAATGTTTACTTTTCTTAAAGGAGTCATCACCTATAATACCGTGGATATCTACGTCCTATTATAGTCTTTTAGACCATTAAAATAAATTGTATTGGAAAAATAAATTAAAAATGTGCTTTTCTGATCCTTTTCTGTAAAGGACATATTTTCTCGCGAGATCACACACAATATTTTGGCTGTGTCTGACGCGCGCGGGACTGAGGAGCGCGGTGATTGGTGGAAGGAAGCAGGAAGCAGCTTCAGCGTCTTGCTCCAAATTAACAAAAGTTATAACTGAACCCGACCTGGCAGTGACCTACGGGATCCAACCGTGCATGTACGAGCCCGAGCCTCGCCTCGTGCATAATGGCGCCCTCGCTTGTTGTTGAGTTTGGACAAAGCAAGCTAACAGCCAGGCATCGGCTCTTATGCTGTTGTGAAGATGGAATACACAAACCGATTGGAGTTTTGTTTCCCACAACACGGATTATAACATGAGTCGTCAACGGTAAGACATAATTTATGTGTTTCACGTTATGAAATGAGCTTTGTTGTGCTGGTTTGTTCGCTGCCGGTTCATATTTGTTTATATTCGGCCGTTGTGTCGGCATATAGGCTAATCTCGTTTTGGAATGCGCGTGCTCGTGGGGTGCATGTGAGCTGGATAAAGAAGGCAAGATTAAACAAACGCTTCAATATTAAATATCGGCTTCTCAGCCAGTGAAAAATCATTAGGAAGTGGAAAAGTGAAAATTTCAGGTGATGACTCCTTTAAATAGACAGTGTGTAGTTTCCTGGTGATAGGGGGCAGCAGTACATACATTTCAGGGTAGTTTTACACCATATCGCCTAGGGGTGGGTGCATTTCATCGATGTGGCGATGCATCTCAAAGCTTCACGTGAGGATTCAGAATCGATTAACGAACGTCGATGCTTAAAAAAATAAATAACGTGAAAGCTTTTTGCAAAGCCGGTACTAAAAAAAATACACGTAACCGGAGCCTTAACAAATGTAAGTTATTTGTTTTTGTGTAAGGAAGATGCTTTTTACTGGCGCACAATGTGGTAATCTAGGTGCTGTGGAGGAAAATAGAGGAACCAGCAGAAACGGTCCAAAGTTTGGGATCAAACGCGCAGCTACGTGCAGATTGGCTAATGCTAAAGCTAGCGGATAACAGACTCACGCCGTGGGTTCCAAAAAAACACGATGATCTTGGAACTGAGAATGACTAAACTCTACAAGCGGAAGAAAAGTCCCACCATCCTGTTTATTCGTAGCTGTCTGCAGCGCTATGGAGCAGAGCCACAGCAGCTACCGCCATGTTGTTGCTACGAGGCTGCTCAACACCGCTCCAGGGTTATGACAAGCCGTTGTAGTATATAATTCACAAACACTTCTATCTGTGAACGTAATTTAAACTGGATTATTGCCAACCCGTACATTATAGACATGCCACCATTACATTGTTACCAGTAGAAATGAAATGTTATTCAATATCTCAAAAGCTGTAAGACAGTTGAGGTGATAGCATGTTGTTTTGCATGTTATTGAACTGTTTTCTAATAATGTTCTGTTGTTAAATAAAGTAAAGGAAGGAGAGAAAAAATGTTTCCCTAGCAGGTTTTAAATGTTTAAAGCTTTCCCTGATCGAAGTTAAGTTGGTCAAAGTGCAAATATTTACACAAGTCATAAAATAAGATTCTGTCTTTGAAAAATAGTTAAATGCAAAAACAAATGTATTTACTTACTGAGAGTAGTTTTAACTGAGAGGAACTGAGTTCACTGATAGGTTATTTATTTACAAATGTAGACAAAGAAGAAGACAATCAATCTCGTATGAAAAAAAGCATTAAAAATGTCAATAATCGAAGAATCGTGGCACCAGTAATCGAATCAAACCAACAACCATTATAATCGAAGCGTCGAAGCATCGAAGCCCCCATAATCGAATCGAATCGTGAAGTACCCTTTTTGGAACACCCCTAATATTGCCATGACTGTTGCTAGGTTAAAAAAAATTACAGTAAATGTAAACTGTCTAGCAGAAAGCATGCAACCTCAGTTTGACTCCTCAGACTTTGATAGCCTTTCAGTTAATCCCATCAAGAGAATCCAATGCTGATGCTAGTTTTCTGGCGGTGTAGGTTCCAGATCTGCTCGGAGTCCTGCGCCTGTTGATGACATCACACTACAGTAATACCACTCGGCCAAAATATAGTGCATCTCTTTATCGATTCTGTTCTTTTACATAGGTTTTGGAAAGAGTTTAGCAGTTATGTTATCAAATTCATGTTTCTTACTGCCTAAATGTTTTCAAACGTGGTAACGTAACTTTCGTAAGTCGTACGTCCAGCCAATCATCTAGTGTGATGTCATCAGCAGGCACAGGACCCTGAGCCGGCTCATGAAGAAGGAAACATGGCGTCTAATATAAATTTATGGGTGTTTCTCAATCTCAAGGAACCTTGCCTTGATGCCTTGGTCCCGCCCCGGTTGCCTAGGAGATACGTCATCAGGAACCGCCAAGGCTTGTTCCAATCGGTTCCAATGTTCATGTGCTTCCAAGGCATCTGTCCTCCGTTTGTTAGCCGTTTAGCTAATTCACCAAGGATACATGAGAGGTGCCTTGGTGCCTTCTCTTGGTCAAAAATTTCCCAGAATGCAGCGCGGTATTTTCAAACAGATCTGATCAGGAGTCGGCAGCAGCTACTTTGGGGCAAATTTCCAGTTTAAATGTAAGTCAACTAATTGTAGCTATTGGGCTTTTATGTAAAATGTTTATTTACATCCAAACCAGTTATCTATGGTTGGTTAGTTGCTTAGTAGTTGCAGCTTTGGTGGCTAACAGGTACTAACTCACTTACACGTTTGATTTAACCAATATATACACAATTAAAAACGTAAAAGGCTCGATATTAAAACATTTCTATGATGGGAGGGACATCAACAGGGCGCGTAAGCAGGGGGCAGGCTCTGGCTGGCTGTGGTCACGTGGGACAAGTCTGTTCCATTTAACCGTTTTCTTTCACCAAGGAAGGACAGTGTCCTCGTAAGCAAGGCGTCTGGCCTGGCAAGGCAAGGCGAGGTTCCTTGAGATTGAGAAACACCTTATATGTTATCAGAGTGAATTTTTAAAAATACAAACATCTGAAGTGGTCTAAATGGGCTCTATCCAAAGCTTCCAGTGTCTAAATGAGCTAATATCTTAGCAGTGAATACTCAAGGTTGGTAGTTTTATAATTTTTGGGATTAGTTTAATTTTCCCTCTTTTTTCAGTGTTGCAGAAATGTTCAAATTCTAGTTCTGAGGACACGTCTGACATTTAAATGTGTTCATGAGTAAAAAATACAGCTGAGAGCTTCTCAAAGAGCCGACTCAGAACTTTTTCTGGCATTCACTTGTGACATTTCATGTGTACTTTTATGTTTGGGGTTTATTTCTTTGCCAGACTCTTCTGTCATGAATATTCAGACTTTAGTAACGATGTCCAATCCTGGACCTCGAGGGCATCCATCCTGCAGGTTTTTCTACTCTACCACACCTGGGGTGATTAACAGACTTCTGCAGCGTGCAAGCATATGCATAACTGGTTGAATCAGTTGTGTAGGAGCAGAAATAGAACTAAACCATTCAGAATGGTGAGTTTCATGCACAGCTTTAGAAGCACTATTGAAATTTGTTAGCTAAAATTAACTGATTCCTCAAATTTTGAAGCATTTTTGCAAAGTTTGGCTATTCTGAGCTTCATATTTTCAGTAGACATTTTTGCTGCATGGCTGAGTAACACTACTACACAGGCTGTTCATTAGACACATGGAATTAATGAGTCTGTAAAGAACACTGGCTGTTAGAAGGGAACTAAATTAGTAGGTCCATGTGGATTTCTTTAGAACCAAAATGGGAAATGTGCCACATCAGCGCAGCGCTCGTCATTTGTGGACATTTTTGAAACAACATCAGAGACTTTCTGATTTCATTCCAGTGGCGATCAATGGTGCACTGTAAAGCAATTAAAGTCAACTCACCAGCTGCTAATGACATTCATGACACTCCGTGTAGAATGTTCTGTAATCAAGTAGACTTCAGAAAACACGGAGAAGTTCTAAAGAATTAAATTAGGGTTGTTTTCTGGCAGAACCTTTTACATAGATGGCCATAAACATGACAAAAGCATGGTAGTTATTAAACATTGGCCATGTTGGAGAGCTCTTATTAGCTTTATGCCCACAGATTTTATTCATTTTCTTTGGGAAAGATGGCATAGAGCGGAAAGAAAAGCAAATTTATCTTTATTATTTATGAAAAATGACCTCAAGACACTGGAACCAATTAAACTTAAAGGATTCCTTCATGGTCTTGTCATATTTATGTATGAATCCTGCACATCTGTACATGCTAGTGGTGGAAACTGAGCTGTGGAGGTTTGGCACAGTTGATCCAGTACAACTTCATAAAGATTTAAAATATTCATAGTCAAAAGCTCCCATCAGAACCTGAATTTTAGATCATGTCAAAGATATATTTCAGATTTTGGTGTTTTCTAACCAAAAAGTTCCTTCTGTGTTGTGCAAACAACCACCGGACCTTTTTTTCCAATGAAAAAGAACCATGTGCCTCATTCAACAGCTCTTTTAAACTTTGTGACCTTGTTGCCGACTGGTTAATAATCCTTAAAGTGGATGCTGTCCAGCTTGTTCGTGGTAAGGAAACGTGTGTGTGTGTGTGTGTGTGTGTGTGTGTGTGTGTGTGTGTGTGTGTGTGTGTGTGTGTGTGTGTGTGTGTGTGTGTGTGTGTGTGTTGGCTTATTCCACGACTCCATTATGACAAGCTGGGGTATGTATGCCTGCTCACATACATTGTAGACGTGAGCGAGCCACATCTGTTCCAAGGAAAATGTGATGCAGGGTTCTGTGCTGTCGACATATTATGGAACTGCACAAAAAAAAAGCAATACGTGGGCTTGCAAACACCATGTAAGCAAATACACACATACACAGATCACTAATATATGTGCAGAAGGAAAAATACAACTTCTTGTGCTTGCCATGGAGCTATTTTAAACACAGTTGTGTATTTTCTTGTTAAATAGGTAAAAGGCTCCTTCCAGCCGAGAGCAAACAAGTGCTTGAGCTGGCTCTGTCGTCTGAAAGTTGACGTGGACAGAGGAACAATCAGCAGTTTGTGTATCTGCTGAGAACGAGGCGTCATCAAGACCTGATGGTGTGTGCCTTCAGACGTCCTCCGGAGCTGTGACTATCCTCATCTCCTCGCTCCACCTGTGTTTCATGAGTGGAAGACCAGAGTTTTATAAACCTTAGGAGTTTATGGTCTCAGTTTCACTTCGGTGTCACAGAGTGGAACCACCGCAGGGAGATTATAAAACAGTTTTAGCAGTTACTCACCTCTGACTGCAGGGCTGCCCTGGAGTAATGTGGAAAATGGCTTTAACATAAGAAACAATAAAACATTTCTCAGGGTTAGCTTACAAAAAGAGTTTAGCGCCAGCAGTGTCTCTGTTTGTTGGCAAGCTTACATAAAAACTACCATGTGACATTTATAAAGGTTGGAGCTTAGATTAAAATAAAAAAATTGAACATAGATCCAGATTCTTTTTCCAGTTATTTTAAAGCAACATTCCGCAACTTTTACACCTTAAAATTATGCTTTTATGGAAAGTTTTTGCGTCATACTATTATCTATTATGCTCATTTTCATACCTGTGATAATGTTGGGGGGTCCCACGTCTGTTTACTGCGCTATACAGTTTTTGTGCTTCGGGTAGCCGCAGGAAGTACTGACTGGGTGTCGTTTTACGGCAGTATATGGCAAGCCAAAGGGATGAAAAAGCGCGCGTTCTAAACGCGCCTTATGTCCGCCAGAATGCGCGTCTTGAACACGCGTTTTGACGCCAAAGGGGGCAAAACCTTGCGTGTTCTGAAAGCAAGCATTATGTTCGCCAAAACGCGCATCTTGAACGAGCGTTTTGGTGGACATAATGAGAGTTTAGAACGCGCATTTTTTTATCCCTTTGGCTTGCCATAATTGTATAACGTAGACTCGCTGTAGCAGCGGCAGATTCACCAAAGCTAGAAATCCCTTATCAGAGGAATCTAAGAAAAGAAAAGAAGAACGTGATAGAGCAAGAGCAAAGACCAGACTTATTATTGGGCCGTCTTTTCCTCGCTGGAGAGCTCTTTTAGAAAGAAAGGCATGAACTACGGACTCTAACCTAGCCGTGCTGCTAATGGCTAGGTAAGTAATAAATTATTTCACTGGGTTTTTTTTGTTTGGTCGGGCATAAAGTTGTTATACAGTCCTGATAAAACTATTTATTCAATGTGTGGAGGTGGAAAAGTTTGTTTTTGTTGTTTTGCCTGACATTAGGAATGTAAACACGCCTCTTATGCCTGAGAGAGAGATTTGATTTTACGACAGTGACGTTACGCAGCAAGCCTCTAGAGAGCGACAGAGACCATATAACTGCAAAGTTGCGGAATGCTGCTTTAAAATGTGCACAGTGATTGGACGATGCTGATTGGGTGCTAAGGCTAAATTTCAAGTATATCTTGGTGGTTTAAATAATTTTTATTGAACTTCAACTTCAACTTTATTTATAAAGTGCTTTCACGTGCCCAAAAGGACAAACAAAGCGCTGTACACCAATAAAAACACAGCATTGAAATAAGACATACATAAAACCATTAAAATACCATGAAAAGAAATTCCCAAATACAGTTAAAAAAGTAAAAGACAAAAAGAATAAAAACAATCAAAACCAGCCTTGTTACCACCATCAGATAAAAAGAAATGATCAGAGCGAGGCCGCCCACCTAATCCGGGCATCTTTATCCAAACGCCAGTGAAAAAAGATGCGTTTTTAGTCGCATCTTGAAGCTGCCAAGTGATTGGGCCTGCTTCACGTGGGCTGGCAGCTCATTCCAGAGCCTTGGTCCCCACACTGAAAAAGCACGGCTCCCACGAGATTTCAATATAGTCCTGGGCACTGTTAATAGTCCCTGGTCAGCTGACCTAAGGGAACGCACCGCTGCTTTTATTTTGCACAATCTTTATTTCCAATTTTACTTATGTGTAAACATAAGTTTAATACTTGTACTTTTTGAAATACACTGTGAGTTTCACATGTATGCTGAAGATGGAAACAGTCTTCAACCCCCATTTCCTGCATTAGCCAGCAAAAGAAAATAGACAGTTGGATCAGAAAAGGCCACAGACCTTCGTCACTCTGTAACATTAGTATTCATGGACTCACCCACCTTGGCTAGCGACCGCAGAAGGCTGTTGTTGGTTTAGCAGCCAGGAGAGAGCAGAGCGTGCCTTGGCTGGTAGAAGCTAACCGTTAGCATTAGCAACTCCACCACATGGCAGAACTCCTCCAGGCTTGTGTTATTTGTGGAGATAAAACATCAGCGTTGCATTTTTTGCCAAAGAAAAAAAGCAAATGGATGCAGTGGAAAAGTCATGTTGCTGTTAGCCAATCAGAGACGAGATATTTTCATATGAATATTTATGAGTAAGACTCCAAATCCTGCCATTTTGTGTCTCCCCACGCCTCCAGCTAACTTGTACTTTCTGAAACAGGAGCGCTAAAACTTCTTTTCCATAGTGAACGACTCACAAGGCATTCATTTATACCACTGCAGATGTGTTGACATAACAAGTGTGCCTACTTTCTAACTTTCTACAGCTGAATGAAGACAAGACTGAGATCCTCATCTGTGCCCCAGACAAGCTGGTTCCCAAAGTCAGAGACTCTCCTGGTCCGCTTGCTTCTCACACCAAACCCTCTGTCAGGAATCTTGGTGTGACCTTCGACCCATCTCTCACCTTGGATTCTCATATCAGTTCTCTTGTTTGCTCTTCCTTCTTCCATCTCAGGAACATTGCTAAGCTGAGTCCCATTCTGTCCCGCTCTGAACTTGATATTGTTATCCACACCTTCATCTCCTCACGCTTACCCCTACTTCACACTGGGAGCATCAATGTCCCGGAGAGGCAGCGAAATGGTTTACTCACAAGTTTCCCTGCGTGCCAGTGCACCCTGTTAGAATCTCAGCCGCAAAGCTTCTTTGCCATGATCCTCGCTGGACTGGCAAAGTCACAAAATCCCTCGAGACTTCCGCTATCCTCCTCGCTGGACTCGCAAGATCACAAGATCCCTCGAGACTTCAAAGGTCACGGTTTGTTTACGCCATCCGCCATTAAACCAAAAACAAGGAAATCACATTTGATTTCATAAATGATGTCTCTCTCCACTGCCAGGATTAAACCCATGAAAAACACACCGCTGCACTTCTCGAACGATGCAGAGAGTAAATAAGCCGTGAGGTCACACGTATAGACATAATGAAATCGCATCGCTGCAGTAGACTTTTATTTTGAAAATTACCAGACATTTTTCACTGAAACCCTGTGTGATTTCCTGTCTAGCCCTGTTTTTAGGATTTTTATCTAGAGAGGCACTATATAAAAAAAAATTTTTTTTTTCTTAAACCCCATACAGAATACTGTTTTACCTCAACAATCTTCTCACCTAATATCTTAGTTTAAACCATCATTTCTCTTTCTTTTAACCTTTTTATTGAACGTAATTCTGTTTATTTTAGACAATATTGTGGGAATAAGATAGCCTGGCAAGCCATCCTATATATGTGAATATATAGTCTGGCCACGAACCATTGACGGCTCTCAGTCGTGAGGCGGGATCTACGGTTGTCTTTCAAAATGTCAGCACGCAATTGGATAGCGCTAGGACCAATCAGAGTGACGAACAACATGACGTAATCACGGCGACGGAAAAGCGGGAGGCTTTAATAGCGTCTAGCTTCAATGATTTCTGTCGTTTTTGTATGAAAAACACGCGAATATCAGGTGTACTGGGACATTGCACTACTTTGTTTGATAAAAATAAGAAGCCGCTAAGTATATCAGACAGACTTACGCACGTTGGAGTCTAAATAATCCAATGTTGATGACAAAGCCGTTTCAAACGAACGTGTTTTCCGAGTTGCCGCCATGTTGCTTGGGTTCGCGGCGTTCGCGGCCGCAGCGCTGACGCTCTGTGATTGGCCCATGATATAGAGCGCTGTGATTGGCCCAACCAAAACTATAGCGAGTTGTGATTGGATAAACACAGCAGTGGTTTGGGCTGCGAGGTTTCCAATGAAGCGTGCCTAGACCAAACTCTGCAAAGCAAGAATTGGTCTAGTTCACTAGGCTAGGAATAAGACCCTGTCTAATCCAGGCTGGACCATCCTCTCCTTAAGCTTATTATAACTTCTAAAGGTAAAGTGACTCTTGGTTACTCTTGTGTTTTTTCCCAGTTGTTCCTGGATTTCCTGATCCTCTGTTTATTTGATTAATTACATTATTTGCATCTTCAGTCCAAATCCTCTCATGTCTGCATTTGGTTTCTCTGAACTTCACCTGCCTCGGTTTGTGAAAATGTGGAACTTAAACAATGAAAGATGAGGTTTTACACAAATAGTTTTTCCTTTTTTATTACCTTGTTGTTATTTTCTGTAATCTGAGGACAAAAGACAAATATCTCACAGCCCTATCAGTTGTATTTAAAATCTATTCTCCTTATATTTTAAATGCAACAGTCATTTATTCGTTTAGTTGCCTCTTCTCTGCAGACTCCATACAAAATAAATGTTAGTGTTGTCACTCACCAGCTTAATTGTACAACAGCTATAAAAACCTTACAATTAGATTGCACACAATACAAGTTTGGAGAGAAACATGTTTACAGTCTAGTTACACTGTGCTTCTTTTTAATTAAAGCTCTTTAACCGTTTGGGGGCTGAATTCTACAAGAGGAATCTGAGATGATCCGCGCTGAACAAAAGGTTCCAGCGACTCAACGGCGTGGTTGTCGTTATCTCCCTGATCTGTCATTCATTAAGGTTTTGAGGTCCAAGTCAAGTCTTGTGTCTTTGTGAGACCTCAGAATGACTAGAGATCAAGTCTCAGACTCCAGTCCTCCATACGATGCAGTCCTACGCTGAATCAGATGAAAACAAAACGTATTCTAAAAACCACAATAGGTTTTCTCTCTCTTTTCATTCACCCATCCTCTTTGTTTTGTTCCTTTTACACTCGGTATATTTATGGAGACACGCCACTCATCAACACATCCAGCACCACTTTTGCTGCGTTCCAGAGGAAAGGAATCCAGATTGTGCAACTGTCCATCAAACCAGTTTTTTTCCCTCCTCGCTATTTAAATACCTCAGTCACCACAAAGTTGCAGAGGGAGGGCAGACCCTCCCGTCCCTGTGACTCATTCTGATATGTGCGTAAGCAGTTGCTGCAGACCACGGTGTAGTATTCCATTACTTATGCCACCATTGTTGCCGTCATTCTCATCATCTTTGATGATGCAGTTGTTTTGGTGTTATTTATCTGTGCCAAGCTGGTTGAAGTGACAGCTGCATTAAGAATCAGAGAACAACTCCCAGCAGCAGCAGCCGGCCTTACGTCAGTATCTAGATGGTGCTACGCCATTTATGTTATCCCCATGGAAACATTAAGCAACTTGCTTGCAGTTCCCTTCTTAGAGGGCAGTAATGTTTTACTGTGAGAATAAAGCCAAAAGCTCGGAGCAAAAAAAAAAGAAAAAGTAATTCAGCATAGATGTGCATCAGCTGCCAAAGAATGTGAAGAAAGAGAGGAAAGTTGTTGGTTGAGAGAGAAAGTACGTGAAGGCGAGCAGCAGGTGTGCTGGACGAGGCTGCGCTACTCTGGGTCAGAGAAAGATCATTTTCTGAGGGGCTTTCCAGTGAGTTCAGAGTCTCTGTAGTATTATGTCACCGTTACAACCCCATTAAAACATAATGAGGGTGTTACTTAAATTATAATGCCACACTGGATGCTAGCCTCATCATGCATCATATCTGTCGTTGCATGTCTAGATGAGAATATACAGGCCGGTTAAGATGTGAAATAAAAGAAAATGATCATCGGGGCAAGACAAATTTGGCATGGATGTGGCATCGTCTAACTGTCTGGACTTGTTCAGCAAGCCCAGAGAAACCATGCGAGGTTGTGAGTATGAAGAGTTAGGGCACCGAGCCAAAGGGTAAATATCCTCTCCACCGTGTGCGTGCTGATGGTGGAGTACACACCCTCTGCCCACAGCTTTTAATCTTTACCTGTACACACTGGTGACACACTGGCAGAGAAAGTGTGTCACATAATGGTGAGAAAGTGTGTTTAATATCAAATATCAACAATTAATGTTCATGAAAATGGTTCAAACAAGATTTTTTTCAGTTGTCATCCATATTTAATCTGTATTGTTTACAACAGATATTTTTCCTGTCTTTTGTTATTTTTCTGCACTGATTTGTGGTATTTTTCAGTTTCTTGTTGAATTACACAAGGCTTTCAATAAGGAAAAGACCATGCAACTCTCAAATGTCATTTCAAATATTTTATTTATTCATATCAAGGGCAGTGACGTAGCCATGTAGCCTGGAATCCATGAAATCTCAGTCGTGGGGCGAGATCTACGGTTGTTTTTCAAACTGTCTCCACATGCTTTTGGACAATGTGACGTACTCACTGCTACGGATGTCAGTCAACAGGCCAGTCCGCCATACACTGTCGAAGAAGCAAATACATCTTTTTTCTAAATAAAGGACTTCAGTACCTCTATCTGCTCTTGACTCAAAGAAAAACCCGAGTCTAAATAGTCCAAAGTTGATGTCAAAGCCGTTTCAAATGAGCCATCCCCATTTAACCACAAAACCAACAGAGCGCTGTGATTGGCCCACCAAACCAACAGAGCACTGTGGTTGGCCAGCCACCACACTGGTCAGGGCTGCAGAGCGTGGCTAGACCGACATGCAGAACAAAATCATTTTGCTTCTGCTACGGTCTGGCTAATGCCCACGTGGAAAGTTGCATGTTGTATTATTTACTCCAAGATGTTTGTTAAGATAAAGATGTGTGGAAGACTTTCTCTATTTGTCATATTTCCTACCTGCAATCTCTTTACAATGTATGTTATTCATCCTTGCTGCAAAATGCGTCCCTTTGAGGACCACAGCCTGAGGAACAGAGACAGTTCTTGTCACTGATGGGAGCAGCTTGATGCTTATCGGCGTTTCAGTGCGTCACTTGGTCTCTGCTCAACGTGGCCGCCTTCTGCACAACGAAATGTTGTAATTTCTGCAAAAGGAAACACTGAAGTTGACCATAAAATCCAACTTTACTCATGGTTTAATCAGATGGAGTCACCAAACGCTCCTCAGAAGTCTATCAAAGAGAGCGTTTGTGACTTTGTCCCCTTCAAAAGTCCAAACAAAACTAATAAGCGTCCAAATACAGGGTCCATTTCTTAAATACACACAAGCATGTAAGTATTGGTAGCTAATTGGCTGGCATAGCGTTACGGTACAAGGGCAGCGTGGTCATTAAAAAGACATTTCCTGTTTGAGTTGACTGATGCTTCAATTGATAAGCACAAAGACACGGTTTTCTATCATCAGAGATCCCAGGCACCAATCGAGAAGTGGACACAGCCAACTGTGGGAAGGTGTCATAATGTGATATTTGTTCAACTGGAGCTATTTGAGTCCGACCCAAACAGATTAAATAGTGCAGGAGAGAATTATGCTCTCGACCAGGCCCAAAGAACACACTTCCAAATGAACAATGAGACGTGTTCAAATGCGTCTCAAATGGCTGAACCTGAAGGCTGCCATGACGTAACCTTAGACCCAGACCTACTTTCGCCGCATAACAGCGTGTACTCCGGAGAGGAAGGAAAAGGCTGGAGTTTGAGCCGTGCGCAGGCACAATATCAGCAAAAACCATGATGACCTCACATGGTGCTATCAGCTCATTGTTACGCAACGATCCCAGCGCCACCCATGTCGGCGAGGCTGAGGAGGAAGCGCCGAGGACAGATAGATCCCCGCTTTTCCGTCTCGGGGGGCTAGGTGGAGAGACAGGGCCAGAGCTCAGATCTGATTTCGCAGGAAGGAAGGGAAAAGGGAGGGGAGAGCTGGATAAGAGTGCTGCCGTTGCTTTATTCCATCCTTTCTCTGACCCAGGTCTGTGTTATGAATGCCACAGAGGTGGAGTTACAGCTCTCACAAAGCCACGCCGGGTTAATCTTGTAACTATTCTGTTCTGTAACAATACCGACCTCTTTTTACGAGGGCCGTGTTT
Organism: Aphyosemion australe; assembly: GCA_006937985.1. Classification (NCBI taxonomy): domain Eukaryota; kingdom Metazoa; phylum Chordata; class Actinopteri; order Cyprinodontiformes; family Nothobranchiidae; genus Aphyosemion; species Aphyosemion australe. The sequence continues at coordinate 297,822 of SSNS01000074.1, forward strand.
CAGATAAGTAAAATTCAACAAACACTAAAATGAAGCCAAAGTCATGCAACGCCGTGAGCTACTGCTGTTGCTGATTTCCTCAACAGGCCTCGAGGGACATTCACCTTTCCTCAATTCACCCAAACTTCTGTCTTGTTTCTTCTCTTTCACTTTCCTTTGCTGCTGTTTACTGCTCTTCTTCTTCTGCAGGTGATCTGAGGTGCATTTCTGGGCCAAAGGGGCGCCTCAGTCTAGCTATAAAAAGACAATTACTACAAGCGGAAGCTGCTGTCAGCTGGAGGAGGAGGAATGCACACACGCCCATGTGCCTGCCTGCGCACACAAACACAAAGTAGCACTGAGATGTCTGCACACCCAGTGAGGTTTCAAGAAACGCACCAGTCTCTGATGCCCTCCCTCATTCTTCCACCATGACGAGGCACTTCTGCACCAGACAACACAGAGTCCCCACGCCCACCGGGAGACCTGGAGCATCAGGGCAGAGATTAGACATGAAGCTGGCAGAGAGAGAGGAGCCACACCCTGCTGGCAGGCAGAGATCCAAAGCAGAGTTCACTACTGTCAGTGTAACGGTCTGTCGTTCCCTCCGTCATCTCTTCACACTTAGGAGAAGACTTCAAACATTCAAATAACCACAAATGCTAGAAAACGTGATAGAATTTAAATCAATTTATCATTTCCTTTAAAGGGATATTCCACCCCTAAGTGAAATTTGGTCTATTTCCGAATTCCCCACAGTTAGATAAGTGAGAAAAAAGCATTTTGTAACCAGTACCAGTGATTCTCCTGATCTGGCAGCAGTCCGTCTGCTTTAGCTTAGCATAAACAATGGAAGTGAATGGCAGGTACTAGCATTTTGTGTGCAAACGTGATTAAAATGACTCAGTAATGATACCAATTATTCCTGATGAGCTCAATATTCGTGTCGACTGCAAATAAAAAGTCAGAAATAACACTAAAGCCTAATTTATGCTTCTCCGTCAACTCCCAGAGGCAAAGACGCATTGCTGGAGACGTTTTCTCTCTCGTTTTCTTCTCCGTCACCTGGAGTGTTGCAAAGCAATTCCCTGCCAGGAAAACAGAGGGCGTATCACTTTTCGGGGGTATCCTGTCATGTATCCTGTCTAAGATACATTTACAGTTTATATTGTGCTTTGTTGTATTTCAGAGACTTTTTAACACAAACAAATTTGTCCCTCATTCTCCTTCACTTCTTCATGCGCTCGCCACCCCTAAACCCACGTTTCCCGTCATTTCCGTCCACGAATTAAACACACTTGCTCCGTATCTTTGTACTCCTCCAGTCACGGGTGAATAAACGTTCATATTTTCAGAGTTTTTCCATGAGGTATTCTTCAAACTGCTCCATGTCTGCCGCTATTTTATTTTTTTTTGAGGGGGCAATGGCGGTGCTGGTGACGTATTTAAAGAAAGCGGCAGCCTGGCCAATCCTCGTTGGACAGATGATTGGAAAAGTCCGGCCTTGCATGCCTGTTGGACGGATAATGGCGTTGCGTGCGTCTGTACTGACACAGACGGAGAAGCATAAATTAGGCTTAAGGATTTGCAGGATTTAGATTTGGGACTACATTACGACAAAGCACCGCTGTAACCCGCCGCTGCATGGCGCATGGATATAACAGCGTACGATTTGCACAGTATTTCTTTCCGTAGTTTTATGTACAGGTGTAATACAAGAAAATGCCTGTTACTTGTGTAGCAAGGGCATGTGAAAACAAGCCGAAGACGTACAGCAGCAGGAGATTTCACGTTATTCCCACAGATGTTTGTGTATCCATGCGCCTTGCAGCGGTGTGGTCATGATGGAGTCCCACCGGAGGAACTGGTGGCTGGACAGAAGACGAGCTGGGCTTCCCTGATGCTGAGCCGGACCAGGATGAGCAGCTGTTCATTTTTCTGTTGTTAAATAATTTTTCAAAAGGCATCTTATTTATACTGAACGTGAAGAATCTAAGGAAAAATTCAACTCTGAAGTTTACTTGTTTTCACTCATTTTCCACTCTCATGTATCGTGAAGAAGAAGATGGATTAAATTTGCTTCTGAATTTGTTTAATCCTTCCCTCAGAGCCAGGAAGGAAGATGGAGAAAGCACAAGTCACGGTAGGGAGTACTCATATTTGGTTCCTTTCTGAGAAAACTGATTACAATCATGTGTTAGAACACTAAGAATGCACCTGGAGTGTTTCAAAAGCTTGGCTACAGAGTAATGCGATAGCTTAATATAGAACGCACAACAAAGGAAGGAAATCAGTTATTTTTAACTCCCCGTTTCAGCTTGTTTGATAGTAGTTCGAACAATTTGGCACAAAGTTTCCTGGACACAAATGAAAGGATTCATGTTTAATCTAAATATTACAAAGGATCTCAGATAGCATTTACATAGGCTACAGAATGTCAATATAATACAGGAGCTCACGACATTAATAACACTCAGAGTCAACATTTCTAACAAGCTGATTTCATATCTGCAGCGAAGAACCGGAGCCAAAACAATGAGAACTCTATCACTGTTCAAACAGCCGCAGACGGAAATCAGCGTGTTTGCTGAAACATATCAGTTTCAGTGTTAACCATTACTGACCATGGAACTGGGAGTGTACGGTCTCACACACACACACACACACACACACACACACACACACACACACACACACACACACACACACACACAAGCTGCGTTTTCAAACAGCTCCTCGTAAAATCTCTGAATGCCGGTGATGAAGCATTTCTCCAACTCTTTCTTTCTTCGTGGCTGACTCCAGGTTACTAAAGCTGGGCTTATAAAAGTAAATGACGTGTCTATAAACTAAACTCCAGGGTTTGTGTGGCCATATCTGAAGCTGCGTCACGGCAGCAAAACCAACCCTGAGATGAATTATGTAACGTACAGCCTCGGGATTCTCAGCTGAGCAGTTTTTATCTCATGTTGCTCTTTTCCTAGAATGTTTACACTTTTTTTGCTCTTTTATTTCTTACCAAGATCACATTAGTAAAGAGCCATAGTCATTGCATAAATGCCAGAATTTATATTGTTTTATACTGCAACTACAGTAGAAATTTTAGGTATCTATTGAAGTAATTAAATGTTAGCTGACTTTTTACTCCTTACATTCTAAAAATGACCTCAATACTCCTACTTTATTTTGGCCTGTTGTTAAAAAAAACACAAAGACAGATAAATTGCTTCATCCTGATAGAGTGAATCTGATTGTGGTTGGATAAAAAAAATTAAATATCTACCATTCTAACACCCTATTGGTTTGCACCATTCATATATGGTTCTTTAACATATTTACATTGCATTAAAATGCATTATCAATGGGTGAATGTGGCACCTTGGGATCCTACTGATGAAGCTGGTGGAGGTTGCTGGGGATAAATGCGTAAAAATAGATGGACGGGCTAGTTTTCCTGTGAAATACTTGGGCTTTTAGTTTTAGTTCTTGTTGATCAGCCATGATATGTTTTCAGTTTTTTTGGTTTTGCTGCTATTTTGTCAGCTCCTTTTTTATTAATAAAGCTGCTTTAGCAAATTTACAGAACAAGCTACGTTTTGAACATAAACACGGTCACGGAACACTCACCCCTCCCCTCGGGTATCTTCACTGAGACGCTTCTGCCGGAACCAGAGAACCGCATTTCAAGAGGGAACGAGAGAGCGCTAAACACCAGTCGCTGTTTTCTAGTTCCAAACGTCTTTTGTTGTCCGTGACTTCAAATGGTGTTTTTCTTTTTGGGACTGGTAGTTTGTCCTAAAGTTGAAGTGGTAGCAGCCGACTGTTTCTCCTTCTCTGATATTATTGAGCAGAAAACCTCTCACACCAGTGGAGTTCTGTTGCTAAATACATGAGTGCGTCATGAATGGAGGACCCAGGGAAGTGCAGAAGTGCTGCAGTTCAGCGAGACCGATAACCGGATGGTCTAATAGTTGCTTCGGTCCGAAAGAGGCATTAAAAAATGTTGTTTTCCAAATTTGTCATTGTAGTTTTAAGTTGTTTTTTACCCAATGGATCTTCACATTGTCCTGTCAGCACATCTTAGCACCTCAACTTGTCATTTAAAATTTTCTTTAAACTGGTACAACCAGTTACAGTTTCAGAAGAAAATGACCAGATCTACTGGGGAATAATCCAGGAACAAATCAGCAGCTCTTTGTTTTTCCTGTAGAGTCAAACCTTCTCTCAGGTACATGGATCCTGTGATGCTTCTGATTTAACGTGGTGATAATGCCAACGTGCAGAAGTGTGTAAAGATGTTTAAATAAACTAAAAATAACTAAACAGCATCCGTCTGTTTGTCAAATAGACACACCTTGTATTACAGATTGTGCAAACACAGGTGAGGTTATGATTTGAGCCTGGAATCCTTGGTAACATCCCGCTCCTGAATACCGGTGTGTCTCTTTCTTAGACTGACCTACTTTCACCCACATATGACTCACTGCTGACCTGTTATCTGATAAAGACTCATTGTCCTTTCCTCCATTTTCACAAAACAAGTTTGCCCACCCGATTCTCTTACTGGAAAATCATCCCGTCTCTCATAGCATATTTTATACGATACGGTGTCAGCACCGTAAAACTGTGAATGTTGTTCAGCTCTATCACAACATAAAACTGCTGATGCGTTCCTATCTGCGGTGGACTGCGTGGGAGTTCTCTCGAGGAACTTGTTGCCACAAGGAGGCAATACAAAGTCCAACGCTTCTACCTGACTGACAGGATGGAGGCAGAAAAACCGAAAAACTGCCTTCCACGGAGTTTGATGTTCGGTGGTGCCTTCACCTTCAGTCTGGGAAACGTGTTAATGCAAGTAGTAAAAATGCATTCCTGGTGTTTGTGAAATCTTTGTCAAAACTAATAGTTAAAGCGAAAACTGGATAGTAAGTTAAAAAAATGTAGCACACTTGGAATTCATATTACTAATGCTGTTACTCAAGAGCCAGTTGAGGTGGCTCAGGCATCTGGTTAGGATGCCTCCTGGACGCCTACCTGGTGAGGTTTTTTGGGCACGTCCAACCAGGAGGAGACCCAAAGGAAGACCCAGGACACAATGGAGGGATTATGTCTCTCAGCTGGCCAGGGAACACATTGGGATTCCCCCGGAGGAGCTATCCCAAGTGGCTGGAGAGAGGGAAGTCTGGGCCTCTCTGCTTAGGCTGCTGCCCCTGTGACCCCTGATAAGCAGAGAAAAATGGATGATGGCTATTACTATTACTCATTATTACTAAATAGATCTCTTAAAACAGGAAAAAGACCCTGTTAAAACAATAAAAACAGGAAAGATTTAGAACCAACAGATGAACACGATAAACAAAGACAAGCATCTCGCTGGGCCACGACTGTTGACGACTCGTTGGAGACAAAAAATATTGAGAAAATTAGCAACATTTTTAAGTTGGATCTACACATTTGTGTGTGACTGCTGTGCAAAATTGTTCCAATTTAGTCACAAAGGGTCTTAAATTAGTGTCAGTTTGACTGAAAATGACAAAAATTGTTTTTGCAATCTGGACGCCAAACCCTCACAAAGCTGTCTCCCATTTCTCACTCACAGAAAACTAAACTAAAAGGAAAGCTGACAACACAGCTGTGGTCAATATTGTCACAATTTTTTAAAATCATGTTCAAAATTCCAGTGACATGTGCACACGCGCTTGGAAATCCATAACGGTTCATAACATTATGGAAACTCATTTCCAAATGGAGTTTGCAATTTGTGGCCAACAGTCGCAGCCCAGTGAGATTCTGGCCTTAGACAGAAAATAGGATGTTAGGATGTCCAACTATGGATGTTCTGTTTGTACGGGTGAGTGCATCAGCTTACATTTAAGACACACTCATTTAGGATCCGTTCACTCAGTGCACACTTGATTTAGTCTTGATTCATTCTTAACAGGGGGTGTGTCCAAATTCAGGGGCTGCATCCTTCGTAGGCTGGATTACGTCATAAACAGCTGGGATGAGAATCAGCTCCTCTAAATCCGAGACCATGGTCCTGAGTCGGAAAAGGGTAGAATGCCTTCTCCAGGTCAGGGACGAGGTTCTGCTCCAAGTGGAGGAGTTTAAGTATCTCGGGGTCTTGTTCACGAGTGAGGGAAAGGTGGATCGGGAGACCCAGCATACGTCAACCAGGTAGACCACGTCCTTGAATGATGCAGCCCCTGAATTTGGACACACTCAAGGTGCTGCTGAACTAAACATGGAAGCTCTAAGCAGAAGAAGAATTTTTCAGGAGATTTAGGCCTAGTTGTTGAAGTTGCTTCCCACACGTTTATCTGTGTTACTCATTCCACGAATGCACGATCCTTACAAGCTGTGCCTTGCTGTAAAGGTGACTAATCAGGCTTTCTGAGAAACCGTTTAACGCTCAAGGCACAGCTTTTATTCTGAAGAGTGACCAAGTCACGAAGAAAAGGCTCGTTGCAGACGGAAACTCAGCTATAAGTTCGATTTATCTGGAGGTTTCCACACAGTATTCACAAGGACTTGTAACCCATCAAAGTTTAATGTGGACTTTAGCATAACCTAGCAGGACACTGATGTAAGTAAATTTTATTCTTCACCAGATTAAAAAATACAAGGTGATTCACAATCAAAAATTAAAAAAAATTACATAAAACACTAGAGAAAAATATAGAGGGCACAAAAGGAAAACGACAGATGAAATCCTAAACTCATACAGCCCAAATCTAAATAAAAACTGCGCATCTTCAGCTGCTTCTTAAATATGACGTAAAGAAGACTGCAACAACCTGGGCTCACCGCTGTGAAAGATCCATCTCCTCTGCTCCTTAAAGGAGTTGGTGGAACAACTAACAGCCTTTGGCTAGAAGATCTCAGGCTGCAATGAGGGAGTGGAGACGTGAAAGGTCAGAGATGCTGGATGGAGCAGAGCTTCAAAAGTCAAAACTGAAATAAAAAAATGTACCTAATGGCAGCAAAATGAGACTAAATCTGGTGGAATGTGCTCTCTTTTCCTCATCTTTGTAAAAATCCTCGCAGCAACATTCTGATCTGACTGGAGACCGTTAAGATCAGTGTTATAATAGTCTAATTAAAATGAGATAAAAGTGAGAATGACCCTTTCTAATTCAGCTTTAGACACCAAGTTTGGAGATAAATCTGATCTTAAAAACAGTTCCTGATCAACGGACGAGAGCGTTGCTCCAGGACCGTGTCCAATCCTGGTCCTCAAGGGCCACCGTCCAGCATGTTTTAGTTGTTTCCCTGCTCCAGCACACCTGATTCAAGGACTGAATCACCTGTTCAACATGTCATCAAGCTCTGCAGAAGCTTGTTAATCACCTACGGATTAAAATCAGGTGAGCTGGAGCAGAGAAGCATAAAGTCTGCAGGATGGTGGCCCTTGAGGACCACTACTGCTCTAGAGACACGGCAGCCTCAAAAATAAAACGGAGGTATCTGAGGAGTGGCTGAAATGAACCACGGTGCTGCTTGATAACAGATATTTGGACGTCAGGAGCAGGGTGTTGGACTTCTCTGAGTTCAGCTGCAGGTCGTCACCAAGCCTAAAGGAGCAGTAGAGCTGAATACTATCAGCATAGAAGTGGTAAAGACACGTCACATTGATCCTTTAACACAGAGAAGAAAAGCATTAAAAATATCACGATCTGTTTTCTTTGTTTGGTTTTTCCTCGGCTCCCCAGTGAATTCAAACACCAGCCTCCCATCAGTACTTTACACGACTGCTCCTTTTTTTGTGAAAGCCTCCAGTATAAGCCTCCTGTCTTCATTCCCTTGTTTTCAGATGTGTTAGCTCTCTTCACTGTCATTATTAAAGTGCTGTTGAGTTTACCGGCCTGCCTCCTAGAGCCTTCACCTGCACTTTGGGTCCTACACCAGTCTCCATCATGAGTGACCACAACTCTTTCTGCTATTTTTATTCATTTGGATCAATGGAGGTCATGATTTAATGACATGCAATAATATTGATGTAACAATGATTGATGATGATAATTAACTTTGTATTGAAGCGTCCTCAAATTTTTAAGATTTCTTTTATTTTAGCATGTTTCAAATGTGCTCCACCAAGTGGTTGACCTGCCAGGTGAAGGGGTGGAAAGGTGTGCAAGGGTGTCATCGAGAGCAGCTGATGAAGCATGAAGCAAATGATAAATGGGAGAGAAAACAATGTTTAAGTGTTGGATATTCCAATTTCCAAAAAGAAAAACTAAAGGCTGCACGGCCCCTCGGCTAGTCCACAACACGAAACTTATAGAATTGGTGGGGTTTAAATAAAAGTACTGATTGGCTACACGCTGTTGGTCTCCTCTCCTGCTTTAGTCCTAGGATGGAGTTACATTTTTTATCTCAACCTCAAATTTGCCTCTTGTTTATGTCATCCCCCCCTCCCTCTTCCTTTTCACCCTCCTGCTTCATTTCTCTCCACAATCTTATCCTCTCTGAGTGCAAACGTAAGCGCACACGTCCATCCAAGACTCTGGCTGCAGGAAACCCCAGAGGACACCGCATACTTTCACCCAGCCCTGAAATGCACACACACACACTAATGAGCACACACACACACACACACACACGTACCCTTCTCAGCTGGCTGTCTAATCACCACACCCATCAGCTTGACATCAGCCTGTGATGTCATCATGGGACCAGTGCTGGCATGCTATTGAACACAACTTCATCATCTGTGTCATCATCCTTTGGCAATAGAGCGGGGGCCTCGAATGGGACGCAGCTGGACTCTAACAATCCCTTCAGCCTTTTACGCAAGTGTGTGTGTGTGTCTGTGTGTGTGTGTGTGTGTGTGTGTGTGTGTGTGTGTGTGTGTGTGTGTGTGTGTGTGTGTGCAGCAAGCACAGGCGAAGCTAAAAGATGCAATAGCGCTAACTGAAACAATCTGCACCAGACGGAGCTTGGAGTTTTCTGGCTTGATGGTCCCGTTTACGGCCCTCTGTGGGCAGATTCACATCGTGTTTGTCAATATTTCAGCCGTGAGGTAAATTTAACAGCGACGGCGCTTGCTGCAGGCGAGAGATGACCGAGGAATGTGAAGCAGCTGAGGAGACAGAGACTGGGGTGAACCATGCAAGAGGAGAGATAAGTCAATGCAGATGGGACAGGACAGGATTTTAGACAGTTTTCTGCATCATCCACTCTGACCATGCTTTTTACATCAGGAGCACGTTTGCACAATCATCCTATCACATGCACTGCACCATGAGCCAGGTCCAGTCTTGGTAATCCCCTCTTGGACCATTTTCAGGATGCAGCTACAAGGTGGAACAGTGGTTCTTCAACTTTGTATCCACAAAATAAGAAAAGAAGAGACCCAAATAAGAATGTTTATTCTAGGGAAAGATTGTTAAAAGGCTAATTAAGCACGGGCAAAACACAAAGTCACCCTAAACCTACACTGAACTACTTTTTTCGAGTTCTGGTTGCTGTTTTGTTTGGGTTTTTTTTAGCTTTTGCAGCAATTGTCATAAAAAAACCTGAGGAGTTATTTTTTTTACTGGGAGTCATTTAAAAACCAACAATTCTGGGACATTTGGGCGCTGATTCGGCAAAGGCCATCCACACTCTGCTTCTACAACGTGCTGAGGTCCCATCGGGGGAAGGAGGCTAAAGATGAGCAGGGAAAGAAGCACGTCTGGGATTGAGTGCAACAAAATCCATTAAAACGGATTAAAAATCCTGTGACCCCTGATCTATGAGGCCTAATGAAGAAAATGATATACACATGATTTGTACCTACAGAAATGGTAAAAGGAGTCAAAATCATTTATTTTTATGGGTTTTGCCTCATTTTAAATTTTCATCCATTTCTTTAGATTAAAATGTTTCATGTCGATGCTTAAGCTCTAGACTCCAGGCTCCCCCCAGCCTGGATTCATCAGTTACCGTTTAGTGTCACAAAACAATTTCATAAACGCACTTCTGTGCTTTGAATTTCATCATTTCTGTGTTTATTCAGTCCTGTGAGTTCCCTGATTGTTTTGTTTTGTCATTTATCTTCATCCTTTGTGATGGTACAACTTTACTGGTGGCGTTCTTCAATGAGACATTCCTGGTTAACATTTAAAAGCAGGAATATTTTCTGTTTCTTGTTCTCATGGATTTTATTAGTGTCAGCACTTTCAGAAATAGGCTTTTTTTTGTTATTTCCACCTGTAAAAACATCCCTAAATTCAGGAAGTTTTAGTTCCATAACTGAGAGGCTGAGAGGCTCACGGACAAGGTGCTCATGGAAATACAAGAAGGTTCCTCTTTCCTCCTTATTGAAACCTTTCTTTTTTATGTTTATCTTTTCTAAACTGCATAAATGCGTGAGAGTAAATAAATAATGAGTTCACAAAAGGAGCCACGGTTGATCGATAGGACTGAAACTGCACTCAGACACAGAGAAATATCATCTTCTGTGTGCAGCTGATACAGTAAGATCTTAAAATAAGATATTTCCCCTATTTGAAACTAACATGACAGATTCCTCATTATATCAATCAAGAACGTCCATTTTCATATTTTTATGGGACAATAAAGTTTTTTTTTTTAGAAAAAGCCACACAGATCAGCGTCACAGAGACATTTTGCAGTCATGGCCGTCTCTAGGCTTGTGGCCACGGAAGGCTGTTGTTGATTTAGCATCCAGGAGAGAGCAGAGTGTGTCTCGGTTAGTAGAAGCTAACCGTTAGCATTAGCAACTCCGCAACATGGCAGAACTCCTTCAGGCAGTAGAGTTGCATTAGTCTTATGCTGCGTTCGATTTACCTCGGAAGTTGGAACTAGGAATGACGTCACACCCGAGTTAACAGCGTTCTGGTTACCATAGTCGGAGAAGTCAGAATTCCAATATGGCAGCGCCCTCGAAAACTGCTGTGTTTGGTAGCTCTCAACGAACACAGACGACTAATAAACAACACTTTTAGTTTGTTCAGCTTAGAGATGCAAGCGCTACATGTATCATTGATTTTAAACGCACTCTTATGTAAAATAAACACATTTCAACCAAAACTTACTGTTGTTGATATGGAGAGCTGCCATCTTGGATCTCAAGGTCGGAGTTCTGAAAAACTTCAGAGTTTCCGACTGGGAGGTCCGATTTTGCGGGGCGTTTTATTTGATTTTTCCTACTCGGAAGTCTGGATTTCTGAGTTCCGAGGACAAATTGAACGCAGCATTAGCCAATCAGAGGCGAGATGTTCGCATATCATGAACATCAATGAGTAAGACTCACCTCTCTTCTACTTCCTGAAACAAGAGCATCAGAGCTTTTTTCCACAGAAAATGATTCCCAAGGCTTTCATTCATACTAGCGACCACAGCAGATTTATTGAAATGAGGGCTGAGTGACTCCTTTAAATAATATCTCATCAATCACTGGATGAATTTTACAGAAACTGTCAGAAAATAATCACTGGGTGCGCATCTACAGCTGATCTGAAGTGGTTGGCACAATAAAAGGAATTTAAAAAAACAAAAAAGCTGTGACTCAATTCAGCTTTGCACATGTGGAGCTGAAGTAGCTCACAGTTATTCACAGTGCTTATCTTTTAGCGACCCACTCATGTGAAATACTGTTTTGAAATATTTTTGTCTAAAAGTCAGTGATTTTATACCTTTTGTATATTTATTGTTTTCACCTTTCTAATGACTGTTTCTCACCTTATTATATTGGCTGTGTGTTTACTCCTCTAATATTTATGATCTGTACTTTGTATATCTCTTGAACTCCATAGGGACTGCATCTAATTCTGCTGAACCTTTTCAGTGATAATAAAGGTATTTATTCACATCCTGCGAGTGCTCTCGTTTGTCATATTTAACCAAAGTGACTTTAATTTCATAATCTTTCCACGTAACGTGATCTTAGCTTAAAAATGGTGCAAAGAAAGCAGGTGATGTGTTTTGAAAGAATGTTTTGCTTAAAAAGATTTTCTCTCACCCTCAACATTAACATCGTGTTAAATTAAAATCTATCTGTTAATGAATATAATTTGTATTCATGTGTGAAAAAAGTTGAACTCCACTGGTTAATTAAGCGTAGATCTATGATTGTACACATATGCCACCACAGCAGCTGATCTTTGACTGCGCTCACGTTAAACCTGCTCCTTGTCAAACAACATGACAGAAACTCAGCCACGGATGTAAAACTAAACAATAAACTCACAAACGTTAGGGTACACGTCAACAAAAACGTTGACTGTGGAAAAAAGTTGCTGAAACGTTTTTCTGAAAGACTAAATTTGAGAGTTACAGCTTGAAATCCACTGCTTGAGTTGTAGGGTTTCAGTTGTAGGACTTGATTTGGTTCTTCCTCATTTAAACCAAATGTTCATGAAAACTCATCAGGAGGAACCGCAACACTCTGGCGCCTGAGCGCAGTATCTCCCAGATTATCCACAGTGTTACAACACACCTGGAGTCAATCCCAGCCGCAAGCACACACACACACTTGCACGCACACGCACGTGCGCGCATGCACGTATACATACACATACACATGCACACACACACGCATGTGCGCGCATGCATGCACACACACACAGATAAATACACGCATACCCACATACACATGCACACACACACACACAGAGATACATACACACACACATGTAAGCACACACACATGCACACACACACACACGTACACACACGCACGCATACACACACATACATACATGCATGCATGCTCGTGCACACACGTGTACAGTCACATGCACACACACACAAACACTAACACACACGCATGCATGCACACACACACACACGTGCAGGTATGCACTAACACACACACACACTTACATGCACACACGCACACACACACAAACACTAACACACACACACACACACTAACACACACACACACATGCACACGCATACACACACACGCATACACACACACATGCACGCATGCACACACATACACACACACGCATGCACACACATACACACACACACAGAAACGCACACTCACACAGACATGCACACTCACACACACATACACACACACACAGAAACACACACACACACACACACACACACACACACACACACACACACACACACAGGCAGATGAACGTTCCTGTAAACTAAATGCAACGCCACCTTCCAGATTTTTTCCTTCCCGTTTTTGTTGACCTTATCTCTAAAATCTAAAATCCTGCTGCCATCACAGATCCCCTCCAGATGTCTTCATGTGGATCTCACACTTACCAAACACTCTCCTTCCAGAGCTATAAACTTGATGTTTTGTGGGTTTTGACATTTTTCTCTTACCATTCTTGGCCAAGCAGAAAGCTGCAAAACGAGAAGAGAGCATGTAGTAATGAAAACTCAAGAAGCAGCCCCAAACCGGTGGCCTTTCCCCTACTAAAGGCTGTAGAGGACTCAAGTATGTAAATCTGATGTAAATCTGATGACCTGACACATTCACTTTCTGCCTGAGAGCCCTGCGGCTGAAAAGGGAAAATCCTCAGCTGAGTGCTGGACAGGAGAAAGGAGCGGCGATGCGATTTTTTTATTTCACATCAGGGCGGGAACGAGGGGGACTGGAGGAATCCACATTCGATCAATAGAGCGGGGCGGCCTGCCAAACCATGTCATTAACCGCGTATTAATTCTGGCAGCAGCTGCCGGGCCACATTCTGATCGGGGTGGTTTCTAGAGGAGTGTTTACAAAAACAAGACGCACAGCTCTGCTTTAGTGGTTTCACAGAGCTATGCAGTGACGTAGGAAACCTGGATGTAATACTGCACAAATGTGAGGTCATGGCAGTCCTTGTAAGTGGACGTTCTCACTAGAATGTGTTATGCTGTGGACGAACTCCAAAGGAAAAACCAAGTCCTGCTCTAGCACTGCTTGTGAAAAGTGGACAAACAAGAAAACTTGCATTTTTTTGCTCCAGAGCAGAAAGGCACAGCTCAGAATCAGCAGCTCAGGACAAAAACGTAAAGGCAATGTTGAGATTTTGGATCAGCGACGTATCGAATGTCATCCACACAATCACCACCCTGCTTCACCGCCGATATCTGATGCTTCTCGCTCCAAATATGAGACATGTGTCAAAATGTCCCTCTCCTAATTGACCCCTAATCACATTTGCTGAGCACACAGACGTCTGGGGGGTCTGGCCGACTTCTAATTTCCCCGAGGGTGTCGAGTTTTCGTCTCAGAAATTCATCATAAACGCTTTAACTTTCCACGATCCTTTGGATTTAAATGATTACTCAGTGTAATGTTTAGACTTTATTTCTTCTGTTGATCAAATTTGAAGACTTTCGAGGATGCTTTTGGGATAAGAACACAAAAAAGTGTCATTTTATGGAAAGAAACTAAATAAATTCAGACCCTGTGTCCACAGCAACAGACTCAAAGCTGAAGGAGGTGAGAGTTCATGTTGATACTTATTACAGGCTAATTAAGATGTATGATGACCTCTGACCTCTCTAAAATCAAAACCACTTGTGACCGTAAGACAACACTAATAAAACTGATCCTATTAGTCTTCATGCCCGTTAATACTGTAAAGAAAACCTCTTTTTCTTCTCTTCTCTGTTATCACTTTGATTTTACGCTCCATATTTCACTTTATTAGCCTCACAGCGCTCAGACTTCACCAATAAACAAACCAGAGCGCTATATTTAATATCCTGATAAGAGATCGATGTCCTAAATGCCTTTTTATGCTCAGAAGAAACTCAACATATTTGACCTAAAGGTGAGTTATTTATGGGTAATTATTTTTAAAAAGTGTTTTTTTAAGGTGAAAAGTGTAGAAACACTCATTTCACGGACCCTTTATAAAAGACAACTTTTCACTATAAAGCAACAGAAAATAACTAAATTGTGTGTGTTTTGGTTGAGAGCGTTCCCCTCTGCTGCGTCTCTGACATCATCACGCCGTAAACCAATGAGAGGAGTCTGGTGCTGGTATCTGGCTCTAATTAGGATTTCTGTCAAAGCGATTGTAACCCAGAGGCGCAGAGGAAAAGCTGAAAAAGTTGTGGATAATTTAGCAATCATAGTTTTGCTGCGTGCAGCATTAAATGAAACCCTTCCACACGAACCACTCTCCTCCATCCCAAAGCTCCGACGACAGGTTTTATCAGTCATGAGCACAGACAGCTAAGGGTTTTTTTCTAACTTGGGTTAAAAACAAGGTAAGTGAGTGGATTTGACCTCTGGTGACCCCGGTTTAAGAACATTTCTACCATGAGGGAAGGTAGAGTTACAAAAAGAACACACTTCTTACCCCAGTTTTCCGTTTCTTCTTTTTAAAACCTCACCATTAACTGGAAATGTATATTTTCAGGCTTGAACGTAATCTAAGCCAAAGCATTTTATCTGTCTAACTGCGAGCCTCTTCTCGTCCGCCGTGCTATAATTTCTGTTGCTGGGAAGTAATCTTCCCATGATTTATGTCAGCAGCGTGCAATCACTGGAATTTCAGGGTTGTGTTTATTTCACTTCAGTGGATCGTGTGCATATCGAACCAAGGGTTCCAGCAAACAGCCAGCTTCACAGATGAAGACTTTAATTCATCTTCTTGGTAAGTTTTGGAGGAGCTGGTACAAGAAAAGGTTCTCTTTATGTTTAGAAATGCAAAAAAGCATCCGTACATGTAGAGAAACGACTGTAAGTGCACCTCATGCATGGATTCAGATAGAAAAAATCCTATAAACAATTTAAATCTCCTAAAATGTAATAATAATGCTTTTCTCCTTTAAGGAAGGCATGAGCGCGCTCCTTGGTAACTCTATCTACCAATGTTCACAATTTTAAAGGCAAACACATCTGCAACTCTTACTGGAGGATAATGTGATCTTAGGAAAACTGAAACCCAAGTCCAGCTCTTGTGGTTTTACTGGAAGGAGAAGATTTTTAAGTACACACGCTTAGAAGTTGTGTTTAATCATCAACACACCTGCCTTTCTGATTACTCTCTAAGTAAGAAATATGTCACATTTCAGACCTTCCAGTTTAATCTTGATTTTCGTTTATTTATTTTTTGCTACACAAGATGAAGGTGAGCCTACACTCGTCCTTCCGAGCAGGTCAGAGTGATCCTAACACACCACAAACAGCAGGAAAATCTTATAACATAATTTTTAGTGCAAAAACAGAATCAGGCGTGTCCTTGAGCAATACATTTGCAGTGGCCTCTAGTAGGAATGAATGCCTTGTTAGTCGTTCTCGGGGGGAAAGACTATACAGGTGCACCATTTCTAGGATCTAAAAGTTGCTCGTATCACAGTAGAGCTTCAGACGACAGGCTCTGGAGGCTTAATTCTTGATATTTGGACATTTGGATAACAGCAACGTGACTCTACCGCTGACTTGCAACGTTGATGTTTTATCTCCACAAATAACACAAGCCTGGAGGAGTTTCTGCTGTGTGGTGGTGTTGCTAATGCTAACGGTTAGCTTCTACTAGCTGAGACGTTCTCTGCTGTTTCCTGGACGCTAAACCAACAACAGCCTTCCCCGTCTTGAGTTAAAATGGGTGAGTCCATGAATGTTCAGTGACAGTGTGACGTAGATCTGTCAGGATCACCGTCTATTTTTGATCAGAAGCTAATGCAGGAGATAGGTGTAGGAGACTATTTTCATGTTCAGCCTGCATGAAAAACTCAGAGTGACCAATTATAATCAGAAATAATCATTAAAAAATGTTTTTTCAGTGAACTACACCTTTAAGATTGTTGGACGGGGAGGATCGGGTCAAAAATTGGCCTGATTATCCTGCTGTGTGAACCGAGCCTTGGAAAAGGAAGTTTTGAACATGCAGTGAGAAGATAAGAACTCTATGGATAAACAGGAATCTGTGCTTGGAAAATAATAATCTGAGATGTGCTTTGGTTTATTCCTACAGGATAAAGTCCCATTAGTCTACATAGAGATGTGTGGGGATTAAAATGTACTCTGCAACCAGCCACTAGGGGTCTCACTTTTTTAGATTATTGCTCAAAAGTTGTTTAAAAATATTCATGTCATTTAAATACATCGGACGATTTTGAAAGATAAATGTACATTTTTGTCTGTTATCAGTAAATCCTCTGCATCAATCATATCTGCTAATCCGAAGGGATTAATTTATAAGGCTTAGTGACTATTAGAGAACCTTTTTCTTTAATATGCTGCACAGCTGAAAGCCATTATACCAGTAAGTGAACAGAAGTGAGATGAGAGAGACGAGATGTACTCTATTGATCCCAGAGTTGGGAATGGAGCAAGAAGAAACAGCAGATGTTTATTCACAGCATCAAAATGGTAAAAGGAACTTTCTTTGAAGACCTGTCAGTCTATTGTTGTACTTAAAAAGGATGGCTGCTCTGTGGAAAACACATTTCAAAAACACGTCAGAAAATACGGAGTCAGTCTGTGATGGAGCGGCCAGAACTGTTTCTGCAGAAGATTCAGGAAGTCAGGGTGAAATCTCATCAGATCCCCTTGAAAATTTAAAAGCTTAAATGGGTTTTGTTTATGAAAGCAACGCTTCAAGAAAACACAAATTTCCATTAAAATCGTGATTTCCAACTCCAAAGTCCACGTCTCACTCATTTGCTTTAAATTTCATTCATGATTCAAGAGTGTTCCCATGGAAAACAGGCTAATTTCCAAGTGATCCCAAACCTTTGAGTGGTAATGTTGATTGATTGATTTTTATTTGCATAGATAATGAATTCTGTCAAATAAAATAATACAAGTATGTATCATATTAGGACATAAAAACATTAAATATACAGAGTAGCACAAAAAAAGTGAAAAACACACATAACACACAGTCATGATACATATAATGATAACTTTAGCCCTACTTCACACTGAAAGCATCAGCGGTGCGCAACTCGAGACGCAAGACTTCAAAGGTCGCAGTTTGTTTATGCCATTCGCCATTAAAGCCGTACCGTATTGGGGTTCGGCTCCACCCCTAGTATAGACGTAATCCACATAGATATGAAATCGCATTGCTGCAATAGACTTTTACTTTGGAAATTACCGAACGTTTTACACTGAAACCACGTGTGATTTCCTGTCTAGCCCTATGTTAACTGTGAAAATGGACGTGTCCCAGAAGTGGTTCATGGTAAAAATAGAAACCGATCCTATTGCGCAAAGCAACTTCTGGGACACATCTGAACATTTCTGCGTCGTGGCTGGTTTGAATCACCCCCACAGACCATAATGGA
Organism: Aphyosemion australe; assembly: GCA_006937985.1. NCBI lineage: Eukaryota > Metazoa > Chordata > Actinopteri > Cyprinodontiformes > Nothobranchiidae > Aphyosemion > Aphyosemion australe. The sequence goes on from SSNS01000074.1 coordinate 316,020, forward strand.
TTCAATTTAAAGCAGCGATGTTCTGCTGCCGTTCCGCGCCGCTGATGCTTTTAGTGTGAAATAGGGGTAAGAGGGATAAAAGCTACTGTAAAAGGGTTAATAGAAAAAGAATGCTGTGAGATGAAGTGCCATGGATCCAAACAGTGATCTGCGGGGATACCTTTGGTTGGACATGGTTCGGAATCTACTGAATCCTACGGGGATGAGTATATTTTAGCCTCTTTTAGTTTATATCGCTATATTAGAGCTCACGTGTAACGCTGCTCGTGTTTCCTTTGTTATTTCCAGGAAGAGGGTTTTCATAGCTTTAAATGGTAAATGGCCTGTATTTGTATAGCGCCTTCTTAGGGTTCTACAACCCCCCAAGGCGCTTCACAACACAATCAGTCATCCACCCATTCACACGCTGGTGGGGATGAGCTACATCGTAGCCACAGCTGCCCTGGGGCGCACCGACAGAGGCAAGGCTGCCGAACACTGGCACCACCAGTCCCTTCGACCACCACCAGCAGGCAAGGAGGGTTAAGTGTCTTGCCCAAGGACACAACAACAGCGACAGACTGAACAGGATGCAAACACTTAACCCCTCTGCCACCATCGCCCAGTTTTAGAAGTCCTCCTGAGTAACACTTGATGTTGAGCTTCCGATTTTAATTCCCCCCTCTTTAGTGTGCTGTGGTTGTTTTATCCTAGCGGAATATACACTCACATTTGTGTTGGTGAGTAGGTCTGGTGGATCTAACATGGGTTACTTCCACTGAGACTTTCAAAATAAAAGCTTGTTTTATATATTTAAAACTTGACTCGTCTTGTTTATGTTGACGGCCCTTGACGCCTAGTGAGCCCGGACATCGGGTCGCAACAGCTAAGAATGGACTGGAACTAGAAATATACAAAGACATCATTCTCTCTTTGGGCCAGCGTTTGGAATAAAAGCAGTTTGACCCTTTTCTTGAAATCCAGCATCGATTGACAGACCCTGATTTCCTTTGGTAGTTCACTGAAAAGTTTGGCTGTAGTCAAGGTGAATGTAGTGGCACGAACATGAGGGATGATCAAGGATCTGTTATTGGACTTTGTGTTATGATCTGACTGATTCAACATGAAGCCACTAGACATATATGGGAGCACTTTGTTATTGGCAGCATTGAACATGTGGTTCAATTTAAGCTGTGTTTGTCACTGATAAGCTGTAGATTCAATTAGAAAACAATAACAGTGCTGCAAAAAGCAAAATACATGTAGTTCATGTCTAGAAAGTCTAACAGGAAGTTAAATATGCATCAAATTCAGTTTATACTTTGATTCTATTAACCTTTAAATAAGCAGTGATGGTTAATTATGACGTAATTAATGCATTAATATGAAATCAAACATAAATAAATGTGAATGACAGACTAACACACAGACACACACACACACACACTCATGAGTGATATATACATTATTGGGTTATGCAGCCAGTTATAACTAATAAAGCAACACATTACAGTAATGATCTAATGTCTTGAATACCTCCAGGTTCACTCTGCTGAAGACTGATGGTGACCGGTCAGAGAGTTCACACAACAAAGATTAAAATAACAAAGATTTATTGGGACTTTCATCAAACTCGTCGTCCAATAAGATTGCAGAAATTATTTAATGCCGTTGTGGGAAAACATTCCTAATCTGTAATAAAATGCCATAATTGCAGAAAAATATCTTTCTAATTTAAACTAATTGTGCCACATTAAACATAATTTCCTCTGATAAACAAATTTGCATTTGCTAACATTAATTTTCTCCAGAGGTTTCAATCAAAAGAATTTTGCAAATTCCCACAATTAATCCTGGTTGAGTCCTACTCCAGACATAATAAATATTACTTTCAGCCAGCGTAATTCCCCAGTTGGGTTTAGTAGTTCATGGAAGTGTTAACGCTCTGGTTCTGATGTTTTCTCTATCAGAACATCATGCACCGCCGCCGCCTGATCCTCATGGTGATCTGACTCCACACAAGCTTTAAAATCAGTCCTCACATCCTCTAATAAGTCATTCTTTTGCTTTCACTGCGGTTCATCAGCTCCTTTAGAACCGGCTCGAGAGTCTCCTGCAGAGAGAAACATGTTTTCAATAACAACTCTGCAACGATTTGACAATCATCATGGTTGCCATTCGCCACATTTAAAATCAGCACATTCTTGGCACGGCGAGTCGTCGACTGGAGGAAGCTCCGAGGAGCCGCATCTCTTGTGAAAGAAGCGTGTGCCTCTCTCATAGTATTCCTGCCGAGGTCAAAGGTTAACATGTCTCATCAGACAAATAATACTCCCACTGACCTGAGGCAATCACTTGCAATACTGTTTTGTTGTGAGTGAAAAGGAGTTTGATTTGTCATTTGGCCAGTGGGATGAGCTCATCAGTACCACATGAGGCAACATCTGGGCTGTAATGAGCAACGGCAACAATTCTCCCTCAACGTCCTTTCACCTACAGCGAGTCTCAAACTTTCCTCTAAGCACTAAAAACGTCTCGCAGGTGCTCACAAAGTCACACAAAACAAGGGTTTATTGGTTTTTTATGTTTAAAATGAATATTTCCTATAATAATCTCTAACATTTTTGTCTTTTAATGGCCATAAACTCAACATAAATCTTAACTCACCACTTTTGTATACTTCTACAGTCACGTTAAATCAAATCAACATGTCATTTGACTCCATGCACAAATTTTGGCACTTTTGAGGTGTGTTTCTGCGTAAAGACTTAAAGAAATTCTAACATATACGAGATAAAATCCTCAACAGTCTCAGTTTGAAGAAGAAGAGATCTTCAGGACTGATAAGCTAGCGGCTAGTTTGAGCACAGTCAAGACTATTGCTGCAAATGTGCAGAACTTTATAGCAGTTCAAGCAAATGTTCTTTTATTTACTGCTGTCAGTTTTGCATCAATGGTTATTTACATTCAATTTCATCATTATTTTAGGCATAAATATCATCAAGAGAGACAAATGGGGTACATCATAACAGGAAATTCTCTATATTTCTACAGAAATATGCATGTCATACAAATGTGACAAAGGTGTACAGAACAACACTTTCTTGAGCAGCTGTGAAGTTTAAAAGATTCAAGCTGTTTTCTGACATTTTAGGGCTTTATTCATACTAGCTGTTAGCATGTCAGTCCTGTTACCCGGGCTTTCCTCCAGTAATAGACACAATTTCACAAAGACCCTCAGTGACATGTCCCTTCCTACCGTTTCAGACGGGCAGAAGCTGCGAGTGCCTTCCACACAGCTGGTTCTACAAGGTCACAAAATCACAGGAGAATTACGAGATCACGCGTGATTTCACCAGTTCATTCCATTAAAAAGCAAGAAGAAAGACAGCAACATGAATCCAAAATGGTTTGTGGTTTATTTTCTGTTCTTTGTACCTCGGCTACAGAGGTGTCACAGGTAATAGCGTATTTTTTTACTATAAAATCAAAAATCTGCACGTGTCTTTTACTTTGTTGCTGAAAGTTGACTTCCTGTCTGGCCCAGTCTGAACTGCTGAGTCTGACGTGTTCTGGAGGCATGGCGTGTTAAAAATAGAAACAATTTGGCGAAGCACGGCAATGCTGAGCTTCTGGGACGTGTTCAAGATGCGCCCAGTGGAAACACGCCCACACTCTAAGGAATGAAATGTTGAATTTACTTAACCGTGTTATGTCGACTGGCTCCATTAAACATAGTTGATCAACTAGGTTTAGTGGAACCAGTTGACATAATTTGGTTAAGTTAATTCAACATTTCATTTTTAGAGTGCATTGATCAGCTGCGTATTACGATGCTTTAAAGATGTAATGTGATGTTTACATGTCTGGTGGAAAGCAGGGGTTAGACATGACGGTTCATTAAGCCTGATTTTCAAAGTGGCGAATGGCAGCCATGATGTTTTTCAAAGCTATTTCTGTGAACAGAGGCCATTCACAGTAATCATTTACAACATTTTACACGAAAAATAATTTTCTAAACCACCAAGATGTCCTTGATGATGCTTCTTTCTAACCTTTAAAACTTTGAACCCAGATCACTGCGAGTCTGACTGGATACGACCCATCGCTACTGAAAAGGTTTTTGTACAAAAAATACATCTTTAACTGAATAGTTTTATTGTTCTCCGAGATAATTTAACATTTCCAAACCTTTATTGAAGCAAACTGAATTATTCAACAAATCAGTGCACATTGTTTTATTAGAGCAACAAACCTCAGAGGTTTTCTGGAGTTTGACATGAGATTCATAACAGAGAATCGAGTCAAGGACCTCGCCACCGCACCCTGCCTCAGCGGGCAAGCTGCCTGCTGCCTCACGGATGAAGATGTGCTCACTATTTCCCATCACTCTCATTCCTTATTTAATTTCAGCAAAACACGTTGATTTAAAGCTTCCCTCTCATTAGTCTTCATCGGCTCTTTCTCCAGTCGCTCTCTCTTTGTTTACCCTCTCTGGGACGTCCTGTTGTCCTGCAGGTTTTCTTTAGTGCCCATATGCTCTTAGAATTAGACAGCAGAGAGATAAAGCAGGGGGAGGAGGCGGGCAGGCCGAACCTCCTCCTGAGGGAGCATCTGCTTCTCTCCTTCCTCGTGTTCATCGTCGTTCTATGACCTCAGACTGTTGGACGCGTTACAGAAGCAACGTGAAATCAAGCACAAAGTATGCAACTCGATGACAAATAAGGTAGAGGATGTGACAGAGCGTTAATGCGTCCCAGGCGGCCGCGGATAACTGAAATAACTATTCAACACGAAGAAATACAAAGTTGTAGATTAGCTCATAAACTATTAGCCTCAGCTCAACAATAACTCCAAATGTTTATGTGTTAAACAAGTAAAAGTAGAAAAAATAATATGCAGAAACTGATCCAAAATGGCTGCAACAGCACACTATCGTTTAAAGTGCTCATTCACTTGTTTCGTAAATACATTTGCAGTGGTCTCTAGCCTTGTGAGTCATTCTCTGTGGGAAAAACGTTCTGGCGCTCCTGTTTCAGGAAGTTAGCTGGAGGAGAGGAGAGCACGAAACGTTTACTTATTATTCATGATATTCGGACATCTGGTTGACACCTCTGATTGGCTAACAGAAACGCGACTCTCCCACTGACTCTGTTTGCTCTGCAACGTTGTTTTATCTCCACAAATAACAAGCCTGGAGGAGTTCTGCCATGTGGTGAAGTTGCTAATGCTAACGGTTAGCTTGTGCTAGCTGAGACATTCTCTGCTTTTTCCTGGATGCTAAACCAACAACAGTCCATGCTAATTTACAGTGTGACATAGATTTGTGTGGCTTTTCTGACCCGAGTGTTTCACCATCTATTTTCTATCAGCAGCTAATGCAGGAAATAGGAGTAGAAGATTATTTTCATGTTTAGCCTGCATGTGAAACTCAGAGTGACCGATCGTATTTAAAAAAAAACAACCTGCTCTGTAAGAATGAGCACTTTATCTATGACTGCCTGTGATTAAAGGTGTAAAGAACCATTTTTACCCACACGTTTATCTTTTTTGCTCGCTTCACGAATGCACAAACCTTCCACGTTGTCTTATAAAAAAGGTGACTAACAAGTCTTTCCAACAAAATAAAATACAACACCAGTTAGTGTTTTTAAAAGGGGAAATGACCAACTGAAATGATGTTCCCAGAATTCTCTTGAGGTGTTTAGTTTTTAAATTTTCATCGTTTTCTGCACCCAGTCTTATTGGTGCATCCTGAGCATCCGATACCCTAAAGCTATCTGCAGAACACAGCTGATGTCTTTAAATAATGCCCTGAAATATCACATGAAGAGCATCCTTCTCATGTTACTCAGAAGAGCCTGAACGGCAGAATAGAATTAGCTGAGTAACGTTTAGTTTAAGAGCATGCATCTAACACGCCTCAGCAGGTGCAAAAATCAGTAATAAAATCAGGTTTGATGGAAGATATTTTTTAAGTGACAGTGTGTAGTTTTTACCATTAATCTCTGGAAATATCCATCAAAATGTTGTTGAAAATGAATAAAAAGATAACTTATAACCATAAGAATTGGGTTTAAAATACATAGGGTGCAAGTCAAAGTCTCTGAGGGACGCCATATTAGATGCCATGTTTCCTTCTACGTGAACTGGCTCGAGGTCCTGTGCCTGCTGATGACATCACACTAGATGATTGGCTGGACGTACGACTTACGGAAGTTACGTTACCACGTTTGAAAACATTTAGACAGTAGGAAACGTGAATTTAATAACAAAACTGCTAAACTCTTTCCAAAACCTATGTGAAAGAACAGAATCGAAAAAGAGATGCAATATATTTTGGCCGAGTGGTATTGCCGTAGTGTGACATAATCGGCGCCGCCAGAAAACTAGCATCTGCATTGCATTCTCTCGATGGAAGTAACTGAAGGACTATCAAAGTCTGAGGAGTCACGCAGAGGTCGCATGCTTTCTGCTCGACAGGTAACATATGGTGGAAAACTACCCTGAAATGTATGTACTACTGCCCCCTATCGCCAGGAAACTACACAACTTTGACTCCAATGAAGAAGTGAAGTTTCTCTCTGCACAACTCCGACAGCGACTAAGTCCTTTTGAGACAATCATTTAATCAAAATATTTTTATTTTTTAAACCTTTGACTCAAACTCCATTTTTTTGGCCATACGTTCATGCATCTGATCTTGCCCGACCAAATTATTTTCATTTTTAATTATATGGAAGAGCATGAAAGTCTCTTCCATTGTTTTGTATTACAATAGACTGAAAGCTGTATTTTTCTATCATTACACACTTACCTCTTAGCTGCTTTTTACCCTCAGTTAGCTGACTGTGTCATTAAAGTTGCCTAAAATACAGCTCAGCTTTTGCATTTCTTGTGTTTAAAATTATCCCTGCAGCCCCCTCCACCACGTCTGTTTTTCTCCCCACTCACACAAACATGGATGAAAGCTGCAGGGCGCCCTCCACGCGCTGCTGACTCAGACCCGATCGAGGCGTCGGGAGTCTTCTTCTTGGCACCGGCGCAGGATCGGAAATCGGGCACAACGCCATGCAATAGTGGCGTCAAACTTGTTTATCTGCATGTAAATTCATAGCAACATGCTCAATATCAATAAGATCACAAAGAAGAGCTGTCCTCATTACCAGGGTGTGTGAAGGGAACATTCCATTTGCCATGATGATTCATGCGTATAGTTTTTGGGGATTGTGTCTCTTTCAGGTTTGAGTGAAACTCCACTTTCATTTGCAACATCAGGGGTTTTCATTTGATGAAGCCATAAAGCTGCTTCTTTAAGCTGCAAACCTGATGCAGTTGCATCATCAAAAAACAGATGTTTGTGACATCTTAGATTTAAACTCGTTTACCTTCTTCTTGCCCTTCCTGCTCTCTGGTCTTCTGGTTTGTTTTATGCTGATTTCTCTATGAATGCACCTTTCAGATCTGCAAAGAAGTTTCAGCATGAGTCAAAGAGCTATCCTAACCAACCATGAAAGAGTAACTGACCCCTAGACCTATTAGCAACAACTGAAGTCAAGCATTTCTGATAACTGGTAATGAGTCTGTCACATCACTGTGGATGAGCTTTGTCCCATTCCTCTTTACAGGAGTGTCCTAATTCAGCCACATCAGAGGCTTTTCCAGCAGGAATGGCCTGTTTAAGGTCAAAGGTCAGATGTTCTCCTTCAGGGTTGTGTCTGGTAGAGAGCAGAGTTCATGTTTTCATCAATTACAACAGGTGGTCCAGATCCTGAAGCAGCAAAGCAGCCACAGACCATCACACTACCGCCACCGTGTGTGGTTGTTGGTATTACTTTGCTCTTTTGAAATGCAGACAGAGTTAGTTTTACACCAGATATAATAGAACACACATCTCCCATCAGTCCACGGATCATCATGTCATGATTTTAATTTGGGATGCTTCATATGGGCTTTTATACCCATATCCAATATTGTCTAACTCTAAATTTCTGCGACCGATATAAACCAATACTGATATATGCAAGGTCCCGCTCTCATTAAAAAAGAAAAACTAAAACATTTTAGCTTACCAACATCACATTTCTCCTATCATGCATGCTTAAATATTAATCATTTCTTGTGCAAAATGACAACTAATTAAATTTAGGTTAGTAACATCGGACGGGAAGAATTGGGTCAACCGTGTGAAACGGGTCTTACACACCAAGATGTTTGGAGGCAAGAGTCCAGGTTCTTTTTGTTATTGAAGTTCTTTACAATAGTGCTATGTGTTGCTTTTTGAGATCGTTTAGCCTACTCCATGTCAGACAGGTTCTAGTGAAGTGACTTTTTTACTCTACAGGTCATCGGGCCCGAGGGAGGCTAGAGGAACTTCACTCAGCTTTCCAGAAAACGAGGTTGATCACACCCAAACTTTAACGGGAAGGGCAATTTTAATAAATAAAATCATTATTGAACTACGTTGGTGTAGATTCAGCGGCAATAATAATAGTAATAAAGATGAGAAAATTATGAGAAGAAGTATGGTTTCCTTTTTAAATGTTGTTTTAGATGAAATCCTCTCAGCATCCAGACTCTGAACCTGACTAAAGGAGAAGAAAATGAGTTGTAATGTCAATTTGTTAGCAGACACTGGAACCGTTCAGGGGGGAATCCATGAAAACTCGGTCTTCTCTCCTGAGCATCGTCAGCAAAAGACGTATTCACACATTAGGAAAGACATAAATCAAGTTTGTTCAGTGGCAAATGATCAATTTATTCATTTAAAATGTTTATGTTCCACCTTCTTTCCTTTTCTAATACAGTCAGGAGGTAAAAACAAGAACCGTGATCTCACGTCAGGACTGTGTTTGGTTACGAGGACGATACCAGATTTCTGCGGGGCTAATTACAGGCCAGAGGGGGTACGAGTTCAGCCAAACAGCTTAAAACACATCAGAGAGAAAAACTTCTTCTGCCTTCAAAGCTTTGTGAACGCTCGTCTCCTCAAACCGCCAGCTGCTAATATGCTGTGCCACTGAAAGGAGCTATAATAAGTGAAATATAAGTTAAATAATGACTGTCAGATTCCCCGTGCACGTGTCTCGGCACGTTTTAATGCAGCTTCTGCTTTCAGATCTGTCTGTAGGACAAGCTAAGAGAACGTAAAGGCAAAGCAACGGATTACATTTATTCTTTAAAAGACACTAAAATGTGTTTTTTGATTTCTATTTTAGGAAAGATCTAAATTATTGTTAATTTAGGCCAAACTAGGAGTCATAAATCATGTGTTTTTACCGTTTTCCTCCTCCTACACGTGCAGACGGTGTCGTTCGTGCATAAATGTCCAGACACCGACTCTAATGGACACTTTAACGACAAGGACACCAGCAGGTCTGACTTAACAGCAGACCTGGGTGTCCTGGAAATGAGAGGTTGGACAGACGGAGTTAAATACACCTCAAAGGTGCAGCGGACACAGGGATGAGGCCTTTTACTGAACGCTGCAACCTATTTCTTCTGGGGTTCAGGAGAAGAATTTTCCCCCAAAATCTGCTTCTAAAGATGCATGAATCTGTGAAATCCTGGAACAAATATCACAAAAATGCAAAAACTAAATACTTCCAGGAAAAGGATTGTTTATTTTTGTTTTTAACTAAAACAACCTGAATGGAAAAGATCCCAACCTGACCCATCCCCCTCTCACACACACACACACACACACACGTCAGGTAGACGGTTGGAAATCCAAGCTACTGATGCTCACCTTGGGAAATGTCAACGCTCGTCTGAATATATTGAGCATTTGCTTCCCACACCTGCTGATTTGTGCCGCATTTATCTCGGAGCATCTCTCCAGACAAGCAGGAGGATTTTCCAAAAAGCTATAAAAGCAGAATGCAGCAGAATTTATGCTAATATATTTATGATAACCTGTAAACACAAATATTCCCAGAGGGGTTCACAGGTAACCGGAGCGCCGCGTTGATCTGCTGACATCTGACACTGCTGAGGAGAAGTCGCTCTTTTCTCCGGTCTACGGGAAACACGGGATGCAATCGTGGCCTCTCGCATTCAACATGCTAACCAGTTCCACCAACCCGGAGCTCCGGTTACCGCCTTCTCCTGCTCTTTGTGCAAGTCTGCATTCAGCAGGGAGAGAGATAATATTTAAGGGCCTGAGGCGGGATTTACTGCTTTTCACAGCAAAGTGGCTTGTTATAAGTGTGTGTGTGTGTGTGTGTGTGTGTGTGTGTGTGTGTGTGTGTGTGTGTGTGTGTGTGTGTGTGTGTGTGTGTGTGTGTGTGTGTGTGTGTGTGTGTGAGAATGGGGTAAATGACACGTGGATGTTTACTCAGAACTAACATCCACTTTCTCAGAACATAAATTTCTGCCATAATTAAAAACTTCACAGACGATCAGCGAGGAAGAGCCTGATGTGCAGGAGAGCGTTTCATCTGCTTGCAACGTTCGACCAAATAAATAGAGGCTATCGGCTTTCCCACAGAGCCCACTAACTGAATGAGCGTCCTCGTTTTTTCTTTGTGTCAGTGCCACTTTGAATCATATCAGCGAAGGTTAGATAAGGACGCGTGTTGATTAGTGTGGCATGAAGAAACCACAGCTGACTGAAGTACGTGGTCTTCTAATCAGATTGGTTTCCAGTAAAAATATTTGGCCAATCAATGGTTTCCCTCTGGAGAGAAAGACAAACAGTCATCACACCACGGGTCATTAGGCAGAGTGGGCTCATGCCTCAGAAAGCTGAAGGTACACAACAGAACCGGGTTCCATAGTGGAAACAGAACCTCGTTACTGTAAGAGAACATAATAACGGAGAAACAATGGCTTCAGGCCGAGTTTACACCAATCTCTGATTGGGTTCTGATCAGAATATTGGAAAATAAGGGCCCCTAACTTTTACATTTGGATGTTTTCCTTCTGAGTGAAAAATAAAAAAAATTCCATTCAGTGAGATTTGAGGCAAAAAGAAACGAGGCAGAAGAGGAATGGAATGAAGGTCAGGTAGCACCTGTTTAACATCAGCAGCAGAAATATGAATCAAACCATCTGGGTTCAGCGCTGCCCATCAGATTACTGCTTGGCATGCAGTGTGTGTGTGTGTGTGTGTGTGTGTGTGTGTGTGTTAAGGAGGAGGAAGGACACACATTTATAGGAAAATGCAACAAAGGAAAAGTGCAGCTAATTTCTTTGTTAGTGGAAATGTCTGTTCGGGTTAAAGCTTTCATCCCAGCCAGCACGAATCACGCTCAGTCCGCCAGTAAACTGAATAACGCGCGCCTCGTAAAAACAGGAGGCACTCGAGCAACTGCTTCCACTCACGTGTGGCAGAATCAGAGCGTTCTGTGTGAATGTTTCCGTTTATTTGTCTGTTTCTTCTCCTTTTTCAATGAGGAACATGAAATATTTCTGATGCTCCTCATTTTACATAAACATGTAAATAATCACAGTCCGAGCCCTGCAGTAGTATCCAAAGGGAGGAGTGTGTTGAGATAACAGCTGGCAGAAAGTTTGTTTAGATTTTCCAAGAACGTTGATGTGATGCGTTTGTGCATCTGGAGCAGGTCCTGCTCTTCTCAGAGATGATCAGTTCACTCCCTTCTCACTAAACCAAACTCACTTTTAAGGCAGTCCAGTCAAACGAGGAGGAAAGTTAAAAATCAGACCTGTTACCGTCAGCTGGAAAAGCTCAGAGATACGTCTCACATGCATGTTTCTGGAATATTTGACAACTTTAATTCAGCCTCTCTAAAAGGATCGAAACATAAATCACCATTTTACACTCATAACAAGGTGTTTAGGTGACTTTGTAAAGTGGTGACGGTTTATTTGTTTAGAGATTAGGGTCATCAACACGTATAAATCTGGAGAAAGATACAAAAACTTGAAATCCTGGTAACTTACGTGGTAATTTAATAAAATAATTTTGTTTATGAGCGATGTCTGTGACGGGGAGACGATGAGCTTCAGCTCAGAGGTTTGCTGTTCAGTTTATTTGAACGGTAAATGGCCTGTATTTTACATAGAGCTCTTCTAGGGTTCTACAACCCCCCCAAGGCTCTTTACAACACACCAGTCATGCCCCAGTTCACACACACATTCACACGCTGGTGGTGATGAGCTACGTTGTCGCCACAGCTGCCCAGGGGTGCACTGACGGAGGCGAGGCTGCCGTACACGAGCACCACCAGTCCTTCTAACCACCACCTGCAAGGAGATTAAAGTATGTTGCCCAAGGACACAACGACTGCAGCAGATCATGCGGGGCATGAACCTCCAAAACTCTGGAACTCATTACCTCTTCAGGTTAGGCAAGCGCCCTCTATCGCCGTTTTTAAATCACGCCTGAAAACCCACTACTTCTCCCTGGCCTTCAACTCCCAAACCACAAAGCATTAACTCATCCTTAAGTTCTTCAACCTTGTTGATTTTAAATTTGTGTTTTTTATACTTTGGTTTTTAATCATTCTATTGGTTTTAGTTTGTTGTTCTTTTAACTCTTTTAACTTTTTTGATTTTTCTTATGATATATATGACTATTTTAGCTTGTGTTTTTTACCTGTTTTTATGTGCAGCGCTTTGGTCGGCTGTAATGCCGTGTTGAAAGCGCTCTACAAATAAAGTGGTATGGTATGGTATGGTATGCAACCCTTTGGTTATGGAGAAGGCACCTAACTCCTCTACCCCATTATGCCCCCATGTACCATTTATCATATGTATTTTTGATTTATTACCGACATGTTAGATCCCTTATCCAGCATGTTTTAATTGTTTCCCTGCTCTCTAACACACCTGACTCAGCGGTCATTGTACCTGCTCAACAGATCATTAAGTTCTGCAGAAGTCAGTTAATCACCTGCTGATCAACATCAGGTGTGCAGAGAAACCTTCTGGTGGCCCTCCAGGACCAGAATTGGTGAGGCTGCCAAGCACAGGTGCCACTGGTCCCTCCGACCACCAGCAGCAGGCAAGGAGGGCAAATTGTCTTGCCCAAGGGCACAACAGCAGAATTTTCTTGCTTCAACTAGATGATACTAATTTACCAACACGCATGGATCCAAGACCAGAAAAACATCCTGTTGGGAGACCTCTACCTATCAGGTACATTGTGTGTGTGTGTGTGTGTGTGTGTGTGTGTGTGTGTGTGTGTGTGTGTGTGTGTGTGTGTGTGTGTGTGTGTGTGTGTGTGTGTGTGTGTGTGTGTGTGTGTGTGTGTGTGTGTCTTAGACAATGCTTGAAGTTTTTGTTGTGTCATCTAATCCACCGTTAGCTATTTTAGGTGATCCCTTCTTAGATTATCCCCTCCAGGCGTTCCATATGTAACACCTGCTGTTTACCTCACCGTCATCAGGACACAAACATGAAACCCTGACATGGATGAAAAATGTGCAAGGTGTTCCATCACTGTCTCTGACCAGGACCCACCCCCCCCCATCTAACAACAGCTGCACACTGGACATCCTCAAGGGTGAGCCGGTTGTAAATATGAGGTTTGAGGGTGTAGATAAAGAGCTAAAGTATAGCCAGGGAGAGGGCGAGAGAGGAAAAAAGAACCAGGGAGGGAGGAGAGTAACCAGACACCAACCACCACCTCTCATAAGACGCTTCAGCAGCACCACATCTGCTCTATTTAAAGCTTGTGGGCTGCTTTCAGTTTCAGTTTTCCTCCTTTCTTTCATCTGTTACTGAAAAGTCTTTGCATGGAAATAAAATCTGATTCATTTATTTGTCAAAAATGACAACAAAAATGGCATTGTGTAGTAAAACGGAAAGATAAAGGACGATACCTTCAGTTACCTTTAATTATCTGTAATCATCAGCTGTAATGAAGTTAATTGGTTGAGGATTTTAAGAAATGCCAAAGAAATGACAATACTAAAAACTCCAAGATGAGTTGTAAAAATAATTTAGAAAGCATTTTTTTTCTAAAAGTAACAAAAAGGGATGTTTGATATCTGCTTTTTACCGATATCTAATAAAATGATGTAGTGTAACTTAATTTCTACACCGATATAAACCAATAACAATACATGCCCCCCACCCCCCTTCAGAAAAAAGGAAAAACTAAATACTGTACTTTTAGGTACCTAAAATCCCATATCTCCTATCATTCACACTTAAAGGCACACTTGGCAATTTTTGCTTGCTTTTAGCACCCCCTAGTGTCTGTTAACGAAAGCAAAAGTGAAACTTATCTCCTCGCTGTGCGTTTGTGTTTTTAACACCTTAATCTAACAGCTGAAATGTCTCCTCAGCCTTCATTAGTGTCTACAGGAGCGGTTCATCACTAAATTATACAAATCAGCTGTGTTCATGATCTAAAACATGCAGAAAACATGCTGGAAGCAGACTGCAGCTTCAGGTATGTCAGCTGAAATTTTTTCTAAGTCCAGCAGGTGGTGGCTCGCCACTCTGAAGGTGCAAGTGCAGTATTCTGTCCACAGAGGTCGGTGGGGGTCTGAGTGACATTTCATTAACCCTGTAATGGGTCATTTTAGCACGTACTGGCTCAAGAACATGATTTAAAAATATGAAAAAGTTGCATAGTATGGCTTTAAACTTGCAACCCTAACCCAACAACTAAACCTCACATCTGTCATATTTTTGAGTAAGAGAAGTAGTTGAAGAGGATGATGTATAATATGAGCATAGTATGTAAAGGTTCTGCCATTAAAGGAGTAAAAATCAATACTGCTAATTTCTGATATTACATTTTAGTGCCAATATCGGCCGATAATATCGAACATCCCTAGCAACAACGTTTTAAATACGATCACTTTGACTCTATGTTCTTCTATAGGCCAGAGAATTGCTTGTCTAGTGATTTCAGGGAATTGCACCAACAACCTGTTGCTTAACAGTCTCCTGTAATAAAACCCTTGCTACAGAAGTAGTTAATTCCCTATTAAATCTGAATTAACTGGTGATTTTCCACTTATATAATGACAACAGATCAGATTAGGACGATGATACGATGATAAAATACATTAACGTGTCCTGTGGGAGGATGTTTTCATTTAATCTGAGTCTGTGTTTTTGATACAGAGCAAAGCGCCTTTCAGGCAGACATGCAGACGGTCGCTGGTTCCTTGTGGTTCCTTCATCAGCGCTGAATTGGAGTGGGTGGCTGACAAACTGGCTGCCTGGCATTCCCCCAGAGACACAAGGAATGACAAAAACTTAGAAAAACAAAGGCAGACCAAAACCCCAATTGAGTTGCACAATAAAACCCTAATTAGCTACTGGCAATAATGATAATAAAAATATAGTCTAGACATGCTGTATTGAATAAAAAGTGGGGATTTTATGAGCGCCTAATGCACAATTAAAAAAAAATCCACTATAGTGTCTGCAGTGCCAGTGACAGCTTATACCATGTTGTTTTATGAATAATAAAAAGCTTTGCTGCTGTCTTGTTTGCTGATGGAAGGGGAAAGTATGCTGGTGGGTTTGAGTGAAGTCTGGGTCAGACTAGCACGCTGGAAACAGCTCAGGGTTTCATTAGTGTGCCTACACTGTTGCTTTATTGTTATTGAAGTGGCTGTTAATTGAAGTTAACTATAATAAACAGCCAGCACAGAATTCAGGATGATGGTATTT
The DNA here is from genome assembly GCA_006937985.1 of Aphyosemion australe. Taxonomy (NCBI): domain Eukaryota; kingdom Metazoa; phylum Chordata; class Actinopteri; order Cyprinodontiformes; family Nothobranchiidae; genus Aphyosemion; species Aphyosemion australe. Next base: position 331,602 of record SSNS01000074.1, read on the forward strand.
TCTTTTAACTATCAGGCCGTTAGCTCGTGTGAGGGTGTCTGTGGGCTAATGTCTGTTTATGCAATCATCCTAAGCTGCAACACTTTAGATAATGCTTCAGCAATTTAGAAAATAACCTTACCTTTCTGTCTCTCCCTCTATCTTTTCTTTCTTTTTTAGATACAGGAAAACTAAAACCACTCCATATTTGCAGTGATGGAGGCTTTTAGTGTTGTAGTTGCATTAATTGATCAGTTTCTGCTGTTATATGCTTCCCATACGGCATTATGAGAAAATTACCTAAATAATGCAAATGAGGATTTTACTCCTAGGCATGTCCAGTTCTGCAGAAGCCTGTTCGTTACTGATTTGTTTAGATAAGGTCAGTTAGAGCAGGGAAACACCTAAAACATGCAGGATAGTCGCCCTCGTGTACTAGATGTGATGAACATAGGCTACAGGATGATGGAAAAGTAGCTGCTTAAAGGAGTAATATGTTAGAATTCTAATAAACAATCACAATACAGCCTAATTTCTCAGTCATGTTGGAAGGAAGGTTATACTGAGATAGATTTCATTCTCAGACGGCTGGGTGGTTGTCAGTTTTTCTCTTACTACTGCCTATGTGTATATACATGTATCCTTGTTTTTATATCTTTCTTCTAATTACCCTTTGAGTGCTGGTGCTGCTGTGACAAGTGAATTTCCCCACTGTGGGATCAATAAAGTCTATTCTGTTCTTATCTAACAAAACTAAAGAGGGACATAGTTACTGTTTACAATCTGCGTGTTTGTCAGGTTGCTGAGTCTCCGCCGAGCTAACGCTGCAGCAACAGCATTTGAAATTCAACACCAGCAGGCAAAAAAACTCCAGAGATGAACTGAAACCAATAAACAGGAGCGACCCAGAAGTTATGTACCCCTAAGAAGCCACGGCATCTTTTTGTTTTACTCTAATATCTGGTAAAGAAGGCTAGAGGCTAAAGTTGAGCTAGCAATGCTAATGGTAAACTATAAGACCGCTACTTTTTCAATTATCAACAACTTGATATTACAGCGAAATTAATCTGTGAAGTGGATAGTGAGTGAATCGTGGCGTTTTACTTCCTTTAATGAGTTGTCAGAGCTATAACAACAAGCTAACAGCAAGATGGTAAACAACCACACTTCCTCTATTATTACCGTAATAAGTGTAGTAAGTGGGGCAGCAGTAGTTCAAGAGGTAAAGTGGATTGTCCAGTAATCAGAGGGTTGTAGGTTCAATCCTACAATCAATCAATAAATCCAATCAATCAATAAAAGGGGCAGATAACATAAGTTTTCTTCTTTCTGCCCCCTTTTCATTTTGGTTTTAGTAATTTAGTTTTGTATATTGATTTTAATGTGCATAAATGAAATAAAGTTTGTAAAAAAATAAATAAAAAAAAACAGCTCCTGGCAGAGAATTCTGCTGTTGTGTCCTTGGGCAAGACACTTAACCCACATTGCCTACTGGTGGTGTTCGGAGGGACCGGTGGTGCCTGTGCTTGGCAGCCTCGCCTCTGTCAGTGCGGCCCAGGGCTACAATGTAGCTCATCACATTGTAAATGCGTGTAAATGCGTGTGTGAATGGGTGAATGACTGATTGTGTTGTAAAGCACCTTGGGGGGTTCTAGGACTCTAGAAGGTGCTGTATCAAATACAGGTCATTTATCATTTGCTCTTTACCATAAAACACCCAAGGGTGTTAACACCAGATATGACCATGTATTTAACTACTTATCAACTTACTGTGTATGACTCGTCTTCGTGTGTCATCTAGAATTATTTGATGCCGATTCGTAACCGGCAACAGCCATGAAACTCACAGAACAGTAGTAAGAAAGAGATTTTTTGCTAAAAAAAAATAGACTGTAGTACCCCAATCTAACCACTTACCTAATTCTTACATGTTGCACCTTTAAAACTCATGTAAGCCATTACTATCTATGGCAATGATTGATCGGCTTATTTGTGATTTGTTGATTGATTTATCTGATAATCATTTAATCAAAAAATCATTCTAGCATGTGTTAAATAACCAGTGATAAGAATAACAGCGTTTAAAACAAAAGCGTTATTAACGGAAGTTAGTTTTTCAGTAACGACGTTCGTCATGACGCCATTTCCGTTACTGATAAGAAAATGCTAAATAATATTTGACCATGTTTGCACAGTTTGTAGAAAGGTGTTGGTATAATCTTCCCGCTGGAAAAAGGATTGGTAGCATGTATGCTAATGTTGATTGGTGCTGATTTTGCCTACAGATGGAAAACTGTTCTTCCTGTTCTTGCTGGAATATGAAATGTATGCCTTTCTTTTCAAATATCAGCAAAATTAGAGATTCTTTTAATCATTTTTTTGTATTTTGCACTAATAAACGCATCCATCTTTTAAACAAAACAAATAAGTTAAAAGATAAAAGTAGACTGCAATAATGAACATTTTCTTCCATTCACAAAATAATAGCAAAAGAAAAAAGCATATGTAGCTATTTAGCCAGTCCTGATAAATAACCAATCAGAGAGATCTAAAGGAAGTTTAAACATAATATCATTTCTCAGTAGCTCTGGTGTATCTGTGTTTGCAGCAGAAACCAGATCCTGCGCTGTAACTCACTCCCACTTTGTTTTATAGAGTAGAGACAGTGTGGCGATGCCGGTTGGTGCCACAGCGGATACCCATAAAACAAGCCATTCTCTAAGTTTGTTTGTCATGAACCACATGTAACAAAAGTCTCTCAGAGTTTAAGACTCTGTTAGTTCTGATAAAATAGGAGATCCAGGGATAAAAATGTGCCCCGATCTTTTATTTAAAAGCTGAAAAACATCTATTTTCACTGAAGAGCGTTCTTCCTCGTGAGTGTGTGCTGTGTGCGGGTTCCCGTCGGCACCGTTTGATCTTTTTCTGGAATCAAATATAATGATCGTGGGTAACTTTGAAATCTGGAAACACGCTTGATCCGTCTCGCTGCAGAGACTCTAAGCACAGCTCTCCCCGACACAGTCAAGCTTCTGCTGCTGCTGCTTTATCTAAAACATCCAACAGTTTAGGAATAACTGAGAAAACACAGTTTCATGTGTGTTTATGTGACTGCTTCATCAAGCTAAACCACAGAAACAGGTGTGTTTTGGAGGAATTACAGAAGCACCATCTCCAAACTGGGGTGGATGGTTCCTCAACTGGTTTCTAAACTGTCTTCTTGGTTAAAGTCCTGCTTTTTGTGATATTTTAGAGTTTTTCCTGATCTACCCTTCACATTTACAACCAAACATGTTAATGCTAAAGAGCTTGAAGCAGTAAAACAAGTGTTTTGTGTGATTTTTCTTGTGGTTTTGGGCTCCTCTGCAAGAGTTAGAGAAGCTTAAATCTATTTATAAATATACGTTTATACCACAAGGCTATTTCCATGAGACTCTGCGTTACTCTTGTGACATTCAGTGAGGAACATAAGTATTTGAAAACCCTGCGATTCTGCAAGTTCTCCCACTTAGGGCTGGAATATACTTGCTGTTCAACGACGCGTACGCATATTTAAAATAACTGCCATGCATAACGCCTTGATTTGAAGCATCATTTGTGTGTGTCCCTCCAACTTAACATGACGCATCTGAACGCTGCAATATACAAGTAACCAGTAGGTGGAGTTGTAAAAACAAGCGAGACACACTCACCATGGTGATTCCGTCTCGGGTCTAGAGGTCTACAATACCGTTATCTCAAAATTAACCAGATCTCTTCTATTGACGCCATGTTTGTTTTGGTTGTATCCACAAACCTGGCTCTCTATCTGGTCTGAGTACTCTAGTTTGCCCCCTAGTGGAAAACTCCAGTACTACATGTCGTGCAGCAGCAAGTATGTGAACAAAGATACACACTGCTGCCTTCGCCAACGCGAGGTTAAAAAGCAAGCATATTCTGGCCCCTTCATGAAAGGGTCTGAAATTCACATTGTAGGTGCATTCCCACTTTGAGAGACAGCATTTTTTTAAAAATCACGACATGACATTGTATGATGACAAGTCGTTTCAAAACGACCCCGTTTGTGATGTCACAAATGGGAAAAGTAGCATAGAACCACCTCTCACCTGGAGTAGAGCCGCTGCTGGAGGAGCAGCGGCTCTACTCCGAGCTTCTCAGCTTATAGCAGCCTGAGTGGGGGGAGGGGTGGTCGTGGCCAGCTTGTTTTCTTAAAGTGACAGAGCCCTGAAACGGCTCATTCTGGAAGGTACTGAAAATAAAACTGCTGAAATCGCTTTATGTGAGAGGGATTTAGTGGAAAGAACTTCATGAACGTGTTTTCATAGATCATAGAACTCTTATAACTTAAGAAAAAAGTTATAATGTGTGTCCTTTAAAACATTTGGTTCATGAAAATGTCATTTTGGTTGTTTTTAAACCTCTGCAGTGTTTCATGGTACAGTTTGTTTAGTTTATGCTGTTTTTTAATAGCTGAAGAACCTCTGAATTACTACAACCGTACATGTGCTGCTGGTTTTATGCTAATTTAATTTTATGCTAAGGTACCTGCTGAAACGGCTGAACTAACATTCTGGTTAAAGTTATAAATACTGAGGAGATGGTTTGTTCATTCTCCTCCCACTCAGCTAAATCTAAAGAGATCTCTAACGAAATCCTGATCCTGAGAAGAATAATTGTGTTTTTTTCAGGCCAGCACTTAGCATGACTTAAAAACACGGCTCTGTCCTGTTCTTCTCAGAAGTTTGAATTCTTAAAGGCGCCACTTTATCCTTGCAAACACTTTCCAAAATAAGAGTTTATATTTTCAGCCTAAACAAAGTGTCTGTTATGACTGAGTCAGTTGCTGAGAGAAGACGCTGACTGGTGATATTTCTATTTGTTTAAACTTTTTACTCACAGCGAAACGGCGTTAATTTTGGTTTGTGGCATGTTGGTGGTCGAGGATTACAGAGCGGTGTGAAGAGCAGATGGTCTGAGTAAAAACCTGCTTTTACAACACAGCGCTGGCTGTGGCAGCTCAGGTTCTGTTCTGTGTGTGAACGACTCGGTTGATCTGTGAAATAACACAGATTACAGAAAAATAATAACTGAAAGATGTTATTTTTTAATCGTTTGTTTCCCTCTCAACACAATGTGGTAATCACACAAGAGAACAAGCAACGACTCGATCCTCGCTCAGCAATCAGTGAACACGAGAGTCCTATTCCCAGCCGTAGCGCACACATGGGAGTGTGTTCCCACTAGTGTCTTAAAATAGTCACAGAGGGCTTTTCAATTATACACTCCGCTCTGTAAGAAGGGGCCCAATCACAAAACCAGAGTGTCTCCCTTCTCTGTAAATCTTATTCAGCTTTGATTAAGGAGCAGAAGGCAGCTGGGAAGCTGGGACGGAGAGGCCAGGGGGGGCGATGCTGTGCAAAAGAGTGTATGAAACACAATGGGAGTCGTAACTGTCAGCCATCTGTGACCTGAGGCCAGCAGAGCATCCGCCATGACTTTGGATCGGCTCTGTAACTCAAGAGCTGCAGGAAGAGAGGATGAGTGGGGTCATTAGGGAGACAAAGATGGGTCAAAGTGTGAGAAAATGAGGTTTCTTTACCTGTCATTCCTTAAAAAATACAAAAACGTGACTTCTGTTAAACGTTTTTGTCACAAACTCACGACTTAAAGGCACACTTGGCAGTTTGGGCTTGTTTTTAGCACCCCCTAGTGTCTGTTAGTGAAAGCAAAAGTGAAACTTATCTCCTCGCTGTGCGTTCGTCTTTTTAACACCTTAATCTAACAGCTGAAATGTCTCCTCAGCCTTCATTAGTGTCTACAGGAGCGGTTCATCACTAAATCAAACAAATCAGCTGTGTTCATGATCTAAAACATGCAGGAAACAGACTGCAGCACCAACTGTGTCAGCTCCATTTTCTAAGTCTAAGAGACTGGACCGCCACTCTGAAGTTGCAAGTGCGATATTGTGGCCACAGAGGGCGGTGGGGGTCTGAGTGTCATTTCATTAACCTTTACACATTTTAAAGAGCAAGTCACCCCCAAATCACCTTTTTTTTGCTGGGTTGGGGGAGGTTAGAAGTCTGTTGCAGACCCGCCCACCTGGTTAACCAGGAGACGCCTCCTTGTGGTGCATTTTTCAAACAGGGCATGTGGGTGGAGTTAGACCCTGGTAGGGGGTGACTTGCTCTTTGAACAGTTATTAAATCAAAACATTGGTGGTTTTTTTCTTCCTCTTTCATTCCTGTTAGACCTACAGTTTTCTCCCACCAGAAAGAACCCCCAAGCTCTAAAAGTTTCCAATTATATTTCAGTTCTGTCTTTTCTCTTCCAAACTGCAATAGAAGACTTTTACAAAATTCTATTTGTCTTATTTCCAACATAGAACACAGGAGACACACAAAAGTTGGAATATATGGGCTTTATTGACAGATGTTGGAATTCCAGTCAGCAGCTGCATTAGCACCCTTTAAACTAGCTTCATAAATTCCCATGTGTCTAGTTTTCTTCTAAAATAGTTTTGCATTTTAGAAAACATGCACTCTCACTTTTGTGTTGAAGTGATTGTAAAGGACTTCCTCTTGCGTCACTTGTGCAGACTCCACCTTGCTACCTGGTTGCACAATTAAATAGATCAAAGGTTTGTTCTGGGAGTTGCATCACAGGCTTTCCCTCATTGTCATCATGGAAAACATTTAATCTTCTGTATTAACGCAGACGTCCACGTATTACACACGTATCACTTTATGAGCATTGGGAGACAATGGCTACACAAAGAGGGCGTGTATTGTGGTGTTCACAGGTTTCACTGTCCACCGCTGCGTTGAGGAACCAGCTCGACCAGTTTGGACACATTTACCCTCTGGTTAGGCTGCAACACAAAGATCGTGTCTTCTAGCACATATTGATGCAACACAAGCAAACACCACGATATTCCCTCAACCACTTAAACCGGACAAAAGAATGGATGATGTTACCATCAAAGAGAAAAAATGGATTCTACGAAAAGATGAAATAGAGAGAATAAAAAAATTAGAGGTAATTGTACAATTACTAAAAGAAAAACAAATAGAGGAGTTCCTCAATTTCATCGGTTAACCTGCAATAAATTATAACAGCAGCAACGAGTGAGAAGGAGCCAAATCGCTCCACCTTTAGGCCAAAATGGGATGAGTCACCTGGCTCCGGCGGCTCTCCCTTAGACGCTACGATCCCTTTCTAACAGATCTAATGCCAAAGCCTTGCTCGGGTTTAATAAGTGAGGGAATCTAAAAGGCTCTCATCAAAGTGTGAGACAATCGTCTCCTAAAATACGGCGAATATTATCCATAAATTTCACTCATAATCACCTTCAATAAAAGGAGAAAACAAAATATTCAAAGGTGTTTAACTCAGTAAACAAATACGACAGAATTTAAGGCCGAGCTGGGAATCATTAATGCTCACTGAAGGGTTAAATTCATTTTTGTTGATCTTTAATTCATCAGGTCAACCTCAGCATAAACACGCCCATCTAATCTTTCTCCACCGGCTGGATGCTCGTGGGGGGGGGGTTATGTTTTTTTAACGAGCTTCGCCCCCCCCCCAGGAGGGAGATCATCCCTATCAATATTTCAAAGCTTATATTAACATTATCCAAATTGATTCTGTGCCTCGCCATCCTCAAATGCTGTTTATCAAAGCAAAGGTCACCTGATGTCGTTGGGCTGTCCAACAGGGTTCCTTCCTGTGGACTCCATAGGAAGACATGGTGTAATATTGATCAATGCTTTTAGCTCTGCTTTGGTTTCGTCGTCGCTAATGATTCGAGTAAACGTTTCTGAAATCCCCTCAAGTGGGCAGGAAGGGAAAATGGAACTGATGAAGAGCAACAGTTAATACAACTGGTTTATGCAAATCAAAATTAACATCCAGGAGAGAAAAACAACTTTTATGAAGTAGCTTCTGTACAGTGATGCATGCAAACTCTCAAAAATGTCTTTTGCCTTGCAGCTGTGCTGAGCCGTTGCTCTGTGTGGTTTGGGATGGTGTCCTGCAGGCTTTGGGGGTTTAAGTACTAAAACTAAGTTCTGAGTCTGCAGCTAAAGCTTCTGTGACGAGAGAAACACGACAAAAGATTTTTGTTTGATCAAAGACAAACATTAAATTATGAATTCTGATAATTTATGAGCGCATGCAGCTGGTTTTGTCACGTATTCCTTCATAGATTCTTACTTTGGTCTTCAAATCTAAACAAAACTGAGAGAAGAACTGAAAAAATAGCAATAGCTTTTAATGAAGAACAAATATTTGTGACGTTTGCAATCTGATGCCTGATTAGAACTCTGACATGTTAGGTGTCAGGGGTCTGCAGCCTGCAGCTCTGGAGCCACATGCAGCCCTTCAGCATCTCTCAAGTTTTTACCAAGAATGACGTGAACTTCAGTGTTTCTTTAAACAGGAAAGAGAAACAGTTTTACATCCGTTTCTTTAAAATGTTCGAATGGAAATCCAGCAGTAGAGCGACACCAGTAACACCAGTTTTGTTGGGCTACTTCTGTAAAGTCAGATTATCAACAGAATCTATTGTAAGTTCACTGTTATTTGCATGATTTTAGCATCCGAATGAGTTTAAATGCTTTATGTCCGTGGTAAAAACATTTTCCTGTTTAAATAATAGCTTTGTTGGCTTTTCCCTACTTTATGCAACCTTCTGATATGAAGTAAAATTTCTCTCTTAAACTAACAGAAAAAAATAACATTTTTATGTGTTTTGGGAAAATTTGTTGTTAATGCAAAGATTTTGGGGAAATTATTAGATTGTAAGGTTTCAAATTTTGATGTAGTAAAATCCTTTCAACTTAAATGCTAATGGTAAATATTATTAAAGCATGTTTTAATTCATTAGCAGTGGTCTCTATTAGGAATGAATGCCTTGTAAGTCGTTCTCTGGGGGGATAAAGCTCAGATGTGCCTGTTTCAGCACAGAGAAGTCAGCTGGAGGAGAAAATAGCTTCAGACGGGATTTGGAATTTTATTTCCTGATAATTGGACATCTTGCCTCTGATTGGCTAACAGCAACGCGACTCTACCACTGACTCTGTTTGCTTTGTAACGTTGATGTTTTATCTCCACAAATAACACAGCCTGGCTGTGTGGTGGAGTTGCTAATGCTAACGGTTAGCTTCTACTAGCCGAAATGTTTTCCTGCTGATTCCTGGACGCTAAACCAACAACAGCCTTCCCCGTTGTGAGTCAAAATGGATGAGTCCATGAATGTTAAGTGACAGTGTGACATAGATCTGTCAGGCTTTTTCAAACCGAACCTTTTTCCATCTATTTTCTATCAGAAGCTAATGCAGGAAATTAAGAAAGAAGACTATTTTCACATTCAGCCTGCACGTTAAACTCAGAGCGACTGATCAATTTCACAAATAATAAGTAAAAAAAATGTCTTTGACACAAAGACAGTTTAGCATTCTCCAGATAATCCACTGCTGACATGCGGGTCTATTAACTTCTATGTCACAGACACGAGAGGCCAGTTTTAAAACAGAGGTGATTTCAAGTCATTATGGGATTCACAAAGCTCTTACAACACAGAGGGAAAAGCGTGTCGCAATCGCATTCTGAGAGGTTTTGAACCCAGCCCTCCCTGCCTTCCACAAACATAAACACGTCTATGGTTTGCAGCTCATTCATGAGCTCGCTGCTTTGGAGTTCCGGCTTTCAAAGTTCAAGTCTACAAGTTCTGACTCAAAGCCAAAGGGACGCCCTTGTGTCTTTCTCAGCTCTGAAACCATTCATGCCCTGTGGAGCGTACGCTCCACCCAAACACTATTGCCATGGTGACGCACAAACTGTGTGTGTGTGTGGAGCAACCTCCAAGGTGTGCGTGCCTTTTTCTCCCCTCCTCCTCTCTACCTGAGCGGCCTTTGAACTGTGACAACAGTTAAACGACAAAGTCAGCAGATAAGGGGCTTCCCTCTCCGTGGCCTCCGGTCGCCCCGGTAACATTCCTCAGTCGACAAACACTGAGCCTGCATACCAGAGGATCTCCCAGGAAGTATAAAAGTCTTTCTAGCTGTGTTATTGTTGTTGCTATAGTAGTGCCGTGTGTACAGGTGAAGGCAGGTACACTCACTTTCTACCTGTCATGTTCCACTGGAACCTTAAATAGAAACAGAACACCGTCATTAGGAATGAGCATGTGCACAAACGTAAACAACGGGCATGCCTGCGAGGGGATTCCCTCGCTGGGGTGTTTTTGTGCCGTTGATCCAAAACAGTCCACTCACATGGTACATGCATGCACATCATTAGTACGAAATCTGCAAAATAACAACTGGATGAAAAGTCATTCTGTTGGTTGGGCTGGGTGTGTGAATGAAGACTCTGCAGCATCGATGCAGCTCAGATCCAGAGGAGAGGTTAAAGAAGAGGTATCTGCTCTGACCCGTGGAGGAGTAGGTCTACATGTTCCTGTGTGTGCGTACGGCTCGTCATGGTCACCAAGGAGGCGGGCGGCTTGCAGCCGTTCAGTACAAACACAAACCAGAGCCATCTGCAAGCCTGGATCCCTTCCAACAACAGCAACACACACACACACACACACACACACACACACTTTACATGATAGCACATAGAGGCCGCACACCTCATGTTTGAGATGAACGTATACAACCTGGAGCCAAGGCAGATGTTCTGTGACATCCTAAAGGAGTTCATGACAACAGAACTCAGAGCTGTTAAACAATTACCGTCGTAAATTAGATCATCATGATTCCAGCTTGGTTCCGCGGTGTTTGAGATGGCCCGGCACCGCACGGACGCCGAGGGTACGTCTGCCCTCGGAGCTCGGTTACGCTGTTGTTGAGTAAGAAAACAAGTGAAGCGTGTTGTTATGAAACGGTGACTGATGCTGTGTAGCAGCAGGCCAAAGTGAAAATGCCTTTTCCCCCTGCCATAGATTTGTATTGGAAACCACAGATTCATGGCACAGAACCACGCGGGCCTTCCTCTAGTGGGAAAATGTGTGTGTGTGTGTGTGTGTGTGTGTGTGTGTGTGTGTGTGTGTGTGTGTGTGTGTGTGTGTGTGTGTGTGTGTGTGTGTGTGTGTGTGTGTGTGTGTGTTTCACTGTAGCTCTCGTTTCATTTGGTTTCAATTGTACTGTAACTGTAACCGAGCGTCCCGTTGATTTTACAGAGAAGAATCAGCCGTTAAAATAAACCACCTGAAACGCGTCGCTCCGGCGCTCGCCACTCGTTTCGTCATCACGTGGTCATGTCGGGGATTGAGCAACAGCGTGAACCTAAACTTGAGTTCCAGCTCTCCTGTCCTCGTTTTGTTTTCGCTCATCCCTAATGGACATGTTTTGAAGAAGACATCCTTTACTAATTTGGTGTCTGAGGTTGTCCTCTTGATCCGTGTTGCTCGGATACAACAGAAAACAGCTGTGGCTTTCCAGCTGTGTACACGGTACGCTTCCCCATCCATCAAACTCGTCCTCTCAGACTTCCCTCTGAACGGATCATCTTGGACTGAGAAAGAAAAACATATTTGATAGTCACACTGTGAGTGCATTTAGGATAACTCAGGCTGGTCTCTGCATAAATCAGATCATTAGTCACCGAACATTCAGATCCTCCTGGGCTCAAATTCTTTAAATTAAAGACTAAAATCAACCCACACGCTAAACATAACCCTGTTCTAAGACTGATGCATTTATCCGTTGATGTTTATGTACAGTATATCTCATTAGAAACTGGGTAAAAGTTCTTAGCCTTCATGCTCTCTCACATTAAAGACAAACTGCTAAAACAACCTTTTCTGCTACAGTAAAACAACTCATTCAACCTCTCCTAATGGAGCTGAAAGATTCAAACACTGCAGACGTGGTTGAATTATGATGTTTTCATTTCAAACATCAAACTGCTGCACAAAAACAACAAAAGCTGTAGAATAAGGAGGATAAATTTGCAATTTCTGCAAACATGTTCATGTTTTACCGTGTGGTGAAGTTTCTAATGCTAACGGTTAGCCTAAACTAGTCGGGATGTTCGCTGCTGATTCTTGAATGCTAAACCAACAACAGCCTTCCCCGTCGTGAGTCAAAATGGGTGAGTCCATGAATGTTAAGTGACAGTGTGATGTAGATCTGTGAGGATTTTCAAATCCTAGTGTTTCACCATCTATTTTCTATCAGAAGCTAAAGCAGGAGATGGTTTAGGAGATGTTTTTCATGGTCAGCCTGCATGAACGTCTCAGAGTGACCGATCATAATCAGAAAAAACATTTAAAAAAAAGACAGAAAAAACCAAGTGTGAAAAAAATGTTGCCCATGTGAACACCTGTGTTTTGCACACATTTCCCATGTGAATTTGAAACATTTTCATGGCAATAAAGTGCGAAACCTATGGACGTTCACATGTGAAGCCCTTAGGACAATATGTGTAAACATTTAAACACATGTTAAAGGTGTGATTTTTTTTCACAACGTTGACCCCACTGGAACAATGTGCTTAGCCCATCTGTCCGGTCAGAACTGATCTCAGTTTATCCAAACTGAGGTTGTTCATAAAGCTATTCACAGCAGGTGAGACGTGAACTGTTCATAACAGAGAAGCACACTTCAAAAGGTCTTAACTAACACTTTAGGATGCTAAGATGACTCATATTAGTGTTAGCTCGTTGTTAGCGCTAGCTACAGCAGGCTGCAGCAGGGTTGTTTATGACGGTTGTAATTCCACTTTCAACCAGTAGGAGGAGCAGGAAACTGCTCACTGTTACTTTAAATGTGAAAATAAATGTAACAATATTGCCCTGTGAACTCATTTGTTATATTTTAATTTCTGTGAGGTCATTTTTGCATCTTTAATTAATCTTTTTGTTTTATTATTGTGAGTTAATTTCAGTTCTTCTGGCTCTGTTTAGATCTCCAACATACCAAACAAGAAACAGTCGTGACTTGACATTACGTTTTTGCCTGTTTTTGGTCCACATTTGGTGCTGCACCTCAAAAATCAGAACGAGACATTGCTTCTTAAGAAATATACAAAAATATTAGCACAAATTAAGACATATCAGATAACATCAATCTTGTAATCTATGCAGTTTAGCTTATTTTCTGTCTTGTTTTTGTACATTTAACTTTATTACTCATTAAAAACGGGGATTACCATCATGGTTACACTCTGGCAGGACTTGACAACTCTGCATTTCTTCATTCGTCAGAGGAACAGCACATTTTCATCACATCAGGCAGAATTACGACCCAAATCTGCGACTCATTAAAACACTGCTCGATTACATTTGCATGGACGTAAATAAGAGATTGATTTTTCTGTAACCAGCTCGTGTGTTTTGAGGAGGATGCAAGCTGTCGCTAAGGAAGTGACGCCACAGACGTCACGTTCAGAGTGACAGCAGCACAGATCAGATCTAAAGTGTTTTGTTGACTTATCCCTCGATCAGACTGCGAGCACTCCCTGTTTTTACAGGTGGGTTTTTCGGATGACTCACCCAGAGCTTTCTGCAGATTCTTGAAGTTTTCCGCTTGGATTCTAACAGATACTCTTGAGTTGCTACCAGCATTTGCCAAATATCTGATAAGAGCAGAGAAAGACAGTGAGGCATTCGGAGGCCAGGACGAATCAATCAGGATCCACGTTTTTATCGTTTTGCTGAATGTAACCTGATTATTTACATTTTTCCCACTTTTTTTCTATTTAGCACTAAATCTGAGCCTGAGGTGGATTAATTTTTGCAGATCTTCTCTCCAACTGTTCAAATGATCATTTTATCCTCAGGATCTCCTAAATAAATGTCTTTTCCACATCAGCACTAAAATCTTCTGTATTTTTCTGATGAACAATAAAGTTTGTTACCTTTCATGTCTTAATCGTTTGATTTAAAGCACCAATCTAAATAAATAGAACCTAATGCAGTGTATTTTTGATGTTTATACTAGAATAAAGCATGCATAGAGGCTTCTGTATGATGGGGAATCCCTGCTCGTTTGGTTTCACATGGCGCCATCTAGTGACAGGTTTGTGCACACGTCTAATGCAGTGTCATTAGTGGAAAAACCTTAATAGAGACAATATTCTGCACTCTGAAACTGTAGAAAAGTGAAATAGGAGACGTATCTAAAAGGAGATGAGTGTTCCGTGTGGATCTGGGAAACGAGAACGTCTCTGGGTGAAAGTGGAGACAGAATCTGACCTGATTTCTTAAAAGTCTTACGCAACGGAAAGGTTCATCTGTTCAGTATCACCCCACCTGTGTAATTACCTTCGTCACTGAGGTTACTCAGGGTGTAGTATCAGGGTGAAATTCCTCTCACAAATCACTGTGACTCATAACGGTGTGGAGAAAGTCACGCTGTCACGATATCAGGTCCAGGGAATCCCTTCGTAGTCCAGACTTTCACTAAGTCTCCTACGATAATCCCATTTGTTTATGGGTGCCTGGGAACAGGTGACTGGGTCAATTCTGGGTTTATAATCCGGTTGTTAATGTGCTTTCTGGGAATAATCAGAGAAATTTAGAAAAAGAGAGGAAACATGAAAGGTTTCATTTAAGGAGAACTGTAATATAAAATATATTTCTAAATGGTGGGATTAAAATAGAACTGACGAGTTAAATTGTTTTAATATTAAAGCAAAAAATCAAAAATGTTGATTTTAAATAAAATAAAAAAGAAAAGACACACAAAAACATGTGTAGCATGTAAATAATTAAAAATAAAATAAATAAATTTGTGCCCTGAAGTCAGCCTTCATCAGGTGATTCCAGTGAAACGGAAACAAATAATTAAAACTACAATGGATTTAATCACCGTTTTAATTATCGTGGCCGGACTCACTTCCACAAGAATAACTAAAAATCCTCCAACTCCCTGTGACTAACCACCCATCAGCCTCACGAGTGAGAGATGACTCAGAGAGTCTTTATGAGGATGAATCATAACATTTTCTCTGTGGAAACAACAAAAACACAAAGAGAGGGCTTACAGTGCAGGTATGGTTTGGATCAATTTAAAGTTTTTGATATTTTTCTGCATTTTTGTCATTTTGAATGACATGAATAATAAATAAGCATAAATAGAATTAACCTACATTCAATTTTAACAACAAAAAAACCAGTGATAATTGGTACGAGATCTCTATGGAGGAGTTTTTACAGAGCTTTTTAAAGCATTTGATATAGTGTCTGTAGAAATTAAATGCATTTATGTAAAATATCATCATATCAGCTTTCATAAAGACATCTGAGTCTAATTCACAGTCACACCTGTTTATTTTACAGTTTTTCTCAGTCGCTTTGGTGCATTTCTCCAACAGAATTAGACTTTGCACAACAACTAGTGCAACCTCCACAACATGTAGTCATTTGGGCGCAACCTAGTGGCAGTTACATGTTCATTTCATCCAATGGCATATGCTTTTGAACATGAAGCAATTAAGTAAGTACAAATATCTGCAAAATGATCACTTTTGACTAGTTGTCCGTGATTGTTCTGCAGCACTGTGTGCTTTACATTATTTTCAGTTTCAAAATGACTGCAATAAGGTTTACTGAGCCAAAGGGAAGTTAAAATTGTTGTAAATGGTTTTTCCCAGTTGCACAATGCTGTGGGCAGTTGCAAATATACAGTATAAAGTAAAGTGTTTTTTCAGTGTCTTGATTTTTATTTAATTCTAGTTTTCTAAATGCCATGCACGGTTTATAATGCTGTCTTGACTTTACATTGGGAAGCACTTCCAGAAAACATGTCCCAACCTTTTGACTTGAATGTTCTAAGATGCTGGGGTCACAACTTGTTATTTTGACAACACTGACATGCATACTTGCTTTTGAAGCATGAACTACCCATTTTGAGCTACTGACTTGCTTTTGTGCAATTGACGTTCCATTTTGAGAAAGTGACTCGCCTTTGCAGGTTATCTACCATGTTTTGCAGTTTGCACTAACTGTTTAGCAGTGGTGCAAACGTTAATACTGTTGTGAGAAATGCACCAAAGCCACTGAGAAAAACTGTAGTCAAAGCAGTCAATGGATCGCTGTCTCCCCCCTCAGGTCATCGAGTTCAGAGCCTTTATAGAAAGCAACAGAAGGTGGCGCTGTGTGACATGAAATAACTCCATGCTGCAGCACTTTTATGCACCAAAACACTAAATCCAGCATCAAGAGTTCGTGTTAATCTCAACTTTTTGTCTGTTGTTATCAGAACTCAGATCAGTCTGAATATAATGAGGCCAGGACACACACACACACACACATGATCATATTCAAAGACTTAAATAGGGGAAATATAACCAGAAATGCCAATTATGCTGCAGGATAATGAGTCGTGTTCGTGTGTTTTGACTTTGATCTCCTCAGCCGTTCCTCCTCTCAGCGTTAAATCATCAGTTCACCTGTGACAAAGGAAGGCTTCGGTAATTGAGCCCGTTCCTGGAACCACACCAGAGATTAATAAGAAAGTTAAATTCATTCTAAATCAGCTCTCACAGCAAGGCTGATTTAAAATACCAACACCATGACTCATGGCTGCCTCAGTGACTCATCGATAATGGTGATTTAGAAACAACACGTGTGTTCGTTTGTTTTCACTTTGAACAGGATATATTTTCCTAGTGGATTCGATATCACTGGAGCTAACGGCATGTTGTTTCTGACGTCAGTAATAAAAACATACATCATCATGTGTCCTTCTGAGGGCGCTGTCTGTCTCTGATGTTTACATGTGTGGATTATTTATATTTATTTATTTACTTATATTTTCCAAGGATAAAGCCTTTTAAGATTAAACATCTCAGGTGATCCAGTAGATCTAAAACTCACTGCGATAGATAGATAGATAGATAGATGATAGATAGATGATAGATAGATGATAGATAGATAGATAGATAGATAGATAGATAGATAGATAGATAGATAGATAGATAGATAGATAGAAACAAGAACGGACATAACTGAATTTTTGAGTAACACTTTACAATAAGGGTCCCTTTATTAAAGTTGAGTAGATTATTAAACATTAATAATCTATTAAATAAAGTTTTAACAACTGCTTAAAGGCTAAATATGGAACAATTTAATAAAAAGCTATATTTAAAAAACATAATAATCCCTCCACGGGGCGTTTAGAGGTGTGTAGAATGAAGGTACAGTATTTTCTTTAAAAGCTGTATTTTAATAAAAAAAATAATCAAATATTTATTTTGATGGGTACAACACTGGTTTTTGTTTACATCTACCAGCCAATAGAGGGCGCCATTGCGGGTTGCCAAATACGGTAAACGGTCTGCTCATCATTCACCTGTCAAACAGTCATCCACCCATTCACACACACATTCACACACTGGTGGTGATGATCTATATTGTAGCTACAGCTGCCCTGGGGCACACTGACAGAGGCGAGGCTGCCAGACACTGGCGCCACCCACCGGTCCCTCCGACCACCACCAGCAGGCAAGGTGGGTTAAGAGTCTTGCTCCAGGACATAACAACTGTAACAGATGGAGTTTGAACCTGCAAACCTCCTGTTACGGGGCGGGTATCTAACTCTTCTGCTACTGTTGCCCAAAAAAGAATGAAGACGCAATGCACAGCTACAGACTAAACTCTCCCAGTGTTAACACAGGAACCAATTTGGTATGCCGCCCCAAGATTTTCACTGGCCCCCTCCAACCAGTGTCCCTCTAGAACCCCTATGTTAATTAACACTGATTCAGTTTGAACCAATGAGCCAGCCCACACATTTATCTACGCATTTATGCACATAAATACAAAAACCAGATTATTTTACATAATCCATGTATTTGAAGAGAGGCTGATGCTATAATAACGACCATGTTTTTATTTTTCCAGGTTATTTAACAGAAGTCCTGCTGCTCCAGCCTCAGAGTGAGTCCAGAGCTCAGCGGCTCGGTAACGAGCCTGTTTGTCCCCCACGGTCAGGCGCTGATAAATGATGTGGAGCCTTAATGGCTCTGCTCTGTAGCATCTGACTGACAGCCATTGATTTATACGTTTGAGACGATGTCATTACATAAACTCAGAATATGCATCGTATTGTTAAACAAACACCACTTTCCCAACAGTATTGATGCATATTTCCTGTGATTCCTTCTTTGGTTATTTAGTCGGCTGCCTCCCAGTGACTGATGTTGATGTTGATGATGAATTAGCAAAGATTTTATAAATCTGTACATAAAATATAAAATCTAATCAAGGTATCAGAAACACAGCAGTGTTTCAAGGAATAAACAGCATGCTGGAGTGTCAGTCCCATTTTTCTGATTATTTTCTGTAGAAATATACAGAAATTTGACCATTTTTGCAAAGTGTGTTATTTAAATGTTTTTTTTTAATGAAAGCTGCATCTCCATAAAGTTGGTCAGCAGCAGGAAGCATGAAGTTCTTTAAAGGTGTCCTAGAATGCAATTAATCAACAATCTAAAACAGAGCTTTGAGCCTCCAAAAAGCATAAGAAAATATTTTTGGCTCTCATCTGTCCCAGGAGCCCTGATACAGACCATTCTAAACCCCCTTACTCAGGCCTTCAGTGAAATGAGCTGTTGACCCCTCCCACTCAGCCAGGACATGCTGATTAGTTGGTTTCCCCAGAAGGCCTCAGACACATGCAGGTTTGAGGAGGCGTGGCTCCCCCTTATGATGTGTTATGGAAGGCTTTCTCAGGACAGGAGGTTTTCTCTCACCTTTTTCAACTTTCTAATTTACATAAAAAGTAGGTCACACACGGCTTTGACTTTTTGGTATGCTACTTTTGACCACCCAAGCTGTCTTTATTCAACAACAACAAGGAAGATGTTGGTTTACATTCTAGGTCCCCTTTAAAACTTCCTGGTAGACGGCTGTGTTGACCTTGGACCTCAGAAAACACAATGGACCAACACCAGCAGATGATATGGCACCCCAAACCATCACTGAATGTGGAAACTTTACACTGCACCCAGTGGCGGCTGGTGAATTTTTTTTGGGTGGGGCGCATTTTTTATTTTATTTTTTTTATGTTAGTTCTTGTGAATGGTTTTTATCTTGAGAGGCGCTATATAAACGGTCGTTTTTTTTCTTCATTTTGCAGGTCAGTTTTTCAGATGCGCTAACCACATATCACCACTAGGGAATGCCAAATTACCATTCTTATGCGTCACACAATTTGAAATCTACGGACCGGTCCAGGAGCACTTAGCTACAAAGTTGTTCCAAAAACATGCTTCATATTCACCAATATATGCAAACCTCACACACACCAAACAGGAAGAGGCTCTTTTAAACGATAGAATCCACGTTTTCTACCTCAACACCACCCAATGACTGCTAAATGAAAAGCAAAACAAAGCTATTTTCATGAAGTCAAAAGCTAAATTCTGTCTTACCTTGCTGGTCAAAATAAGCCATCTTATAGTAAAAAATCCACTTGGTTCGTAGAATCCAATGATAAAAAGATGAAACTACTAGTTTTCTCCATAGTCAACGTTAGCAGCGGCCCCACAACAACAAAGGACGTGAACTAGCCTGTGGAGAAATTTCCGGTTCTGTCTGGGCTGGGTGAGCTGACCAATCAGTATCCTCCTCCTGATCTCAGCAGACTCCCCCGTTTGTTTGCGATCGCAACCATATGCGCCCAAAAGCTCTCCTATTCCTTGTCGTTGGGGATCCAGCGCGCATGCGCCAGTTAGCCCGTATTAAGTCAATGGTAAAGATTGCTACGACCGCGAGAGGACACGTGACAGGAAGTACGTCGACGTTTCGGCCGTGTTAAAAGTATTAACTTTATTAAACTACAATTAAATGCACATTACACACAACACTTACAGCCCATAAGGTGTATAGATCGTTTAGTTTAAATTTTGTTTTTTTAAATACATTTTGTGATTCCTCTCTTCTTCTTCCTCTTCCTGTGAGACTGGTGGGGCGGCGCCCTAGCGCCCCCTATGGACGAGCCGCCACTGACTGGACCTCATGTAACATGGATTCTGTTCCTCTCCTCTCTTCCTCCAGACTCTGGGACCTTGATTTCCAAAGAAAATGGAAAATGTACTTTCATCAGAGAACATAACTTTGGACCAGTCAGCAGCAGTCCAGTCCTTTTTGTCTTTAGCCCAGGTGAGACGCTTCTGAAGCTGTCTCTTGTTCAAGAGTGGCTTGACACAAGGAATGCGACAGCTGAAACTCATGTCTTGCATACGTCTATGCATGGTGGTTCTTGAAGCACTGACTCCAGCTGCAGTCCACTCTTTGTGAATCTCCACCATATTATTGAATGGGTTTTGTTTCATAATCCTCTCCAGGGTGTGGTTATCCCTGTTGCTTGTACACTATTTTCTACCACATCTTGTCCTTCCCTTCACCTCTCTATTAATGTGCTTGGACACAGAGCTCTGTGAACAGCCAGTCTCTTTAGCAATGACCTTTTGTGTCTTGCCCTCCTTGTGCAAGGTGTCAATTGTCGTCTATTGGACGACTGTCAAGTCAGCAGTCTTCCCCATGATTGTGTCGCCTACAGAACTAGACTGAGAGACCATTTAAAGGCTTTTGCAGGTGTTTTGAGTTAATTAGCTGATTAGAGTGTGGCACCAGGTGTCTTCAATATAGAACCTTTTCACAATATTCTGAGATACTGAATTTGGGATTTTCATTAGTTGTCGGTTATAATCATCAAATAAAAGAAATAATCATTTAAAATATATCTGTCTGTGTGTAATGAATGAATATAATATACAAGTTTCACTTTTTGAATGGAATTACTGAAATAAATCAACTTTGTCATGATATTCTAATTTTATGACCAGCACTTGTAGTTACATTGTTGCACAGAGACAAGGTTTGTGATCAACACATCACTCATCTCACGTGCACCATTTACCACCAGAAGCGTTTCATCTGCTGTTGCAAATGATTGCATGTCTGAAATATGAAAATTTGCATCAATAGAAGCCAAAACCATCTTTAGGATGACAACAGGAAGTTACTGCGCAGCGGTCCTGGCCACAGAGTCAGCACTCACATTTCCTGTTGCAACTAGGTCAGAGAAAGCTGTGTTTGCAGCACAGTGAATCACAGCAATCTGTGAAAGGAGAGGAGAATGGCAGGCAGGAGACAGATCTCTACAGGTGTGCCAGCAGATGTTAGTAATAGTCTTCTGCTTCCACAATACCCCAAAACTCTTGTGCAACACCAAAAACACATCTTGGATCATTGTAGGAACAGATCTGTCTGCAGATGAGGTGTCTCAGTTTGTGCACAATCTGTTTCTGGATCTGACGGCCAATCAGAAGGGTTTCATAGATCGGGGTTAGGGTTAGACACAGGACTTAATCTGTCCTTCTGCCCCCTTCAGTCTGTTTTGGAACATTTTTATTTCACTTTACAGCTTCGTAAATTTGAATGCATCTCTAACAAGGTCCCACCAACAGTAGTAGTAATGTAGTCATGCAGAAGTCTGGACTGGGCTGTAGTGACACTTTCCCCTCTTTTCGCCATTGTGTTGTTGAGCAGAGGTCAGTAGTTATGAGACGTTGACATACCAAACATCATACTTGCTCAATCATATTTTAATTGCCCTGACGTGAACTTTAACCATTAAAATGAACTCCACATTGTTTGGAAATGCTCGTTTACCAGTGACAGGCTGAAACAATGGATTCTCTAATGGGATTTCACATCTGGGTTGGCCTGGTCTAGCCCTGGTAGGTTAATTGTGTTCACATCTGGGTAATCTGTGCGTTTTCTGTGCTCAGTCGACCATTTTTTTTGGACCTGCGCTCCGGTGGTCAGTTTCGTACGGAGCCAACCCAACACACCCACTACCAACTGCTGAAGTTCATGCCTACCTACTGGAGGGAGCCTCTGATTGGCAGGTAGAATCAGCCGGTATGGCTTCCCGCATGCGTGATTCATTATCAGTCTGGATGCAGTGGGGTAAACATCTTCTCTAAATGCTGCTCGGACCTGCCGCTCCAGCCACGGCAGCACAGGGACAAACTGCTGTGAGGAGCACACAGCAGTATCAGTGAGACAGTAGGAAGCAGTGTGCTTCATGTCAGTCTCCAAAAGTAACACTGCTCATGGCCGTCTTTGTTTACTAACTTAA
The DNA here is from genome assembly GCA_006937985.1 of Aphyosemion australe. Taxonomy (NCBI): domain Eukaryota; kingdom Metazoa; phylum Chordata; class Actinopteri; order Cyprinodontiformes; family Nothobranchiidae; genus Aphyosemion; species Aphyosemion australe. The sequence goes on from SSNS01000074.1 coordinate 353,684, forward strand.
GAAAGACACCACAAACTTCTCTGCATGTCTTTTGCCCCGCCCACGTGTTCAGAGACATCCGTGTTCCTGAGAGGGCTGTGTGAACAAAACCTGGCCACGCGGGGGTGGGCCAACGCTACCGAGACCAGGTCAGATGTGAAAATGCCATAAGGTCATTGTCAGTGTTTGTTGTCTTGGTATTGTTTTAACCCACCTGCATGCTCCAGACCAGCAAACTGACGCAACTTCTGCTTTTATGAAGATGCAACATTGTTATTAAAGACACATTCCGCAACTTTTACACCTTAAAATAATGTTTTTTGTAAAGTTTTGGTGGCATACTATCATCTACATGTATTATGTTCATTTTCAGAGCTGTGATGGTGTTAGGAGTGTCCCACGGCCGTTTACCGCACAGTTTTTGACCTGCGGTCCGCCGCCAGAAGTACTAACTGCGTGTTGCTTACGGCACCATATGGCAAGCCAAAGGGGTCGAAAAAGCGTGCATTCTAAACACGCGTTATGTCTGCCAAAATGTGCGTTTTGGCAGACATAATGCGCATTTAGAACGCATGCTTTTTTGACCCCTTTGGCTTGCCATAGTAGTATAACGTAGACCTGCAGTTTAGAGACTTGAGCAGTGGCAGATCCACCAAAGAAAGCTAGAAATCCCTTATCAGAGGAATCTAGGAAAAGAAAAAGAAAACTCGATAGAGCAAGAGCAAAGACCAGAGTTATTATTGGGCCGTCTTTTCCTCGCTGGAGAGCTCTTTTAGAAAGAAAGGCATGAACTATGGACTCTGACCTAGCCGTGCTGCTAATGGCTAGGTAAGTAATAAATGATTTCACCAGGGTTATTGTGTTTGGTCGGGCATAAAGTTGTTATACAGTCCTGATAAAACTATTTATTCAATGTGTGGAGGTGGAAAAGTTTGTTTTCGTTGTTTTGCCTGACATTAGGAATGTAAACATGCCTCTTATTACTGAGAGAGAGATTTGATTTTACGACGCAGCAAGCCTTGAGAGGGCGACAGAGAGCATATGAGTCACACATGGTCAAGAACCAAATGAGTGGAAATGTTGAACATTGAGGATGGGCAACAAAAAGTGAATATATATGGAAATAGCATGAACTTATGGGTTTATGGAGAGGGCACAGGGCCGAGCTGGTAGGTTAAATTTAAACTCAGTAAGGAAATGATTTTCCAGATGCTTTTCTGGAAGATTTCTCATGCTTTTCCACTAATTTCTCAAATCACTTTAAACTTGACTTTTCCCAGCTTTTCCCTAGCAACCTGTAACATGAACACAATTCATTTTATTTATCTTAGATCTAAGAAAATGCCAAAGATACCATTGATTTAAAGGCATAAAATTGCTTTGTTAAATCAATAACTTGAAAAACAGGCAGTATTAATGATTTATGAAACATCAGTGTGAATATATAGTCTGGTCATGACCCATAGACAGAGATAAGTCATGGAGCGGAATCTACGGCTGTCTTTCAAACAGTCTCTGCATGCTACTGGACAACGAACACTGTGATGTATTCACCGCTACGGATGTCAGTCAACAGGGCAGTCCGCATTACACTGTCCAAGACGCAAATACATCCATTTTCTAAATAAAGGACTTAAGTACCTCTATCTGCCCTTGACTCAGAGAAAAGCCCAAGTCTAAATAGTCCAAAGTTGATGCTAAAGCCATTTCAAACGAGCTTAGTTGTTCTGCTCTGTCGCATCAAACCGACACCCGCCCACCAAACCGATAGAGTGCTGTGATTGGCATAACACAATACTGCTCAGGCCAATGGTAGACCTGCTGAGGCTCCAGTGGAGCATGGCTAGACTGCATGCAGAGCAAAATCCATTTTCTTCAGCTGTCTGTCTAGATTTCTATGCTGTTCCAATACCGTACTTACTCCAACTGCTTCTTGCAAAATTCATTTATAATATATTTTGTTTGCACATTTTGTGTTTTTTCCCTCTCTTATCTTTGTTGATGCTGAAATCTTGGCTTTTGTTTCATATTATTTTAATCACATGTTGCTTTGCATCAGTTCTGAGCCTAAACCAACCTCTGCTTCTGTAGCTGTGTGGAGCTCAGTCACAACAAAACCCTGTTCTGCTCTCCTGTCCAGAGTTTGTGATCCCTGCAGCTTCAGTTAACATCTCTCTCACACGCAGCATTGTTGTCGTTTCTAATTACAGACTGTAAGCAGCCTAATTGGTAGTTGAGCCCGGTTGAGCCTCAGATGAGCCTGCTGCTGCTGCACCTACTCGCTGCATGTGGACAACCCACGTTCAGAAAGAGCTACGTAATCCGTGCGCGCGTGTGTGTGTGTGTGTGTGTGTGTGTGTGTGTGTGCGTGTGTGTGTGTGTGTGTGTGTGTGTGTGTGTGTGTGTGTGTGCATTTATGTTTTGCGAGCCCAATTTGTCAGGTTACACACCCGCATTATGAGACCATTTGGTTTATGAGACCATTTTTGGTGGTCTCGTAATTCATGACTTTTAAAGTGCTGCAAATTTTTATAAAAGTAAAATCTAAATGTTGTTAGCTGATTAATACTGACTTTGTAACTGCTATTATCATTTTATTTAGTTTTTTCAGCAACTTAAACTTTCTTTTGGTTTTCATGGCCAATTTAAAATTGGTTTCGTAAACCACGTCGCGTGTGTGGTATGCAGACCTCCAGGGTCTCATAACGCCCTTAGAATGTCATAGATGATTGTGTGTATTTTTTGATAGTTTTTATTTTATTTTTGAAGTGAGGCTTTTCTTCCATGGGTAAAATAGAACATGTTGACATACTTTTTGTGTTCACCAGATGCAAAGAATTCGTGTGTGTGGGATACAAACCACCATGTTGTCATGGTCTCATAAACCATTCAAAATGTCATAGTGGAATGTATGTATGTTCTGATAGGTTTTTCTTATTTTTTAAGTGAGCATTATCTTCCATGGGTAAAATAAAACATTTTGACATAGTTTTTGTGTTCAACAGATTACCTGTTTATGAGGAAATGTGTGTCCCCATAAACCACCACCAAGTCATAGTGGTTTCATAAACCATAAATGCACACATGTGTGTGTGTGTGTGTGTGTGTGTGTGTGTGTGTGTGTGTGTGTGTGTGTGTGTGTAAAAGAGAGAGAGAGAGGAGTGATCAATCGCTATTTCTCCATCTCTGTGGCGTAGGAGGCGTCTGTCAGACCCGTGGAGAGCTCCGTGCGTCCTCTCTCTCTCTGTCTGTGTCCATCGGTCCGCGCCGAGGACAAAACTACTGCTGTCTGCTGAAGTTTGGAGACATTAAACCGGTTTCCACTCATCGAGGAGGATTCTCTGCTGTCATCCCGGAAGACTCCTTTAATATCGACTGAAAGGAAGTTAAAGCAAACAGGTGCGTAAAAGACTTCTTTTATTTTCTGTATTTTTCTAAAATATTTGAAATAAATAGCGTTTATTTCCTTCCTTGGTGGACTATCTGGTTTATAGTAAACCCATTCATGTGTTGGTTGTAAATCCTACAGGTGGATTTTTTTCTGCAGCTTTCTTCCGTGCAGCGGCGCAAATGTTGCCTATTAACAAACCTGTTGGGGAGATTACGGCGCGGTGGCTCCAGTATTTAAAAATGTTTATGTTACCATTTATATGTGACACTCCTCTGCAGCTGTTGTTATTTCGGAGCCGATCCAGCCGCCATGGACGCGTTAATGAAGGGTTTCTCCAAAGCCAAGGATGGGGTCGTGGCAGCGGCGGAGAAAACCAAGCAGGGAGTGACGGGAGCGGCGGAGATGACGAAGGACGGGGTTATGTATGTCGGTGGGTTCCGGGAATTCATTAGATCAGAGAAATCACCCCTCCATCCCATAATATTATAGTGACCGACTGGGCTTCTTGTCTGTTCCAGGTACTAAAACAAAGGATGGAGTCTCCACAGGTAACTAGAACCTCATGCACGTGATGATCCTAAAAACCTGTGATTGCTGCCTTACAGATTTTCATTTTAGTTTGAGATCAAACTTTAATATGAAAGATGGTGAAATGTTAAAAGCTGTTTGATTTAAAAAGCTGTCCAAACCAATTTGGAAATGTGAAAAGATCATTTTCCTCTGAGTATCAGCTGGAATTACATTGTTTACAAAGCTGAGATAGCCACTCACACACCTGGTTACTGCCACACCTGTAGGGTCAAGAATAGGACTAAAAGATCTCATGTTCATGTTCCGTTCTTAAAAAAGGAACAATAGAACTCACAACTATATCTGAAGCCTCATTGGGTTAAGGTCAGAGGTCATGATTCAATACTAAAACGGTAAATAGCCTGTATTTACGACCCCCCAAGGCACTTTACTAACAACATCCATAGCGGTGGTGAGCTTGTAGTGACCCCTGCCCCTTGGGCGTATACTGACTGAAGCGAAGCTGCTGCTGCACCACCAGTCTTTCCAACCAACACCAGTCAGACAGATGTGGGGCAGAAATGGCTTCCATAGGACAGCCTAAAAAAAACCCTCAAAGACTTGTCTCATATTTGCCAGAAACACCTTGATGATCCCCAAAACCTTTTGGAAAGTATTTTGCGAACTGATGAGACAAAAGTGAAGCTTTGTGGAAGGTGTGTGTGTCGTAACATCTGGACTAAAACTAACTCTGCGTTTCAGAAAAATAACATCAAACCAACAGTGAGTGAGTGTTGGTGCTGCTGAATTTCCCCACTGTGGGATCAATAAAGTCTATTCTATTCAGTCAAGCACGGTGGAGGTACTGTGATGGTCTGGGGCTGCTTTGCTGCTTCAAGACCTGACTCTACAGTGAGTGACTGTCACTCAAACTGAGCGTGCAAGCGTGCACCACAGTGACGTGCGCATGAATGTCTTCCTGTCACCACCACCACCAGCAGCACCCCACCCCCAAGAGCCCTGCTTTAGTAATTTAGACCAAAGATGTCAGAGGAAACCAAACTTAACCCAATTACAAATAAACACAGATGACTCGATGCAGCAATGCAGTAAAGTCATTGAAGAATTAAAGATACAATCCGGAGTTTTCACCCTTAAATGAATATTTATGATTTTGTTAGAAATTCGTAAAAGAGATAATTGTTTTCATTTCTTTTAATTTAATCATAAATTCCTTTTCTCTGTTTTCTGTTGTCTGCAGGTTTATGTTCTTGTCTGTTATTCCCCTTTTAGATCTTGTACCTCCAGTTTTTTTTCCCATATGTTCTTTTATTCACCCATCTTTGTTTTACTATTATTTGCCTCTATTTTCATTTTTTGCCCCAGGCCTGATGAATGAACAATGTGAAAATAAATGAATAAAATGGGTTGTAGTAAAGAAATACATTTCTCTTAAACAATTTAAAAAGAAAACAATTAGCCCAACAATTTATGCTTAATTTGCTTTATTGCATAGTTTTCTCTGATATCTTTGATCCAAATCACCAAAGCAGGGCTCTTAGGGAAGTGGGGAGAGAGAAAAACAAAACTAGGAATGTTTCTGTAGAACGTTCAGGACAGTATTTATGATTTATGATATATAAACATGCATTTGCATAAAGGAATTATATTTATATCCTGCTATAGCTTGAGAGAGCATTAGAAATATGAAAAATAGGTTACGGTACATTTATAATCTGTGATTAATCTGTGATTAATCGTGATTAATCACGATTAATCACGTGATTAATCATAATTGATTAATCATTGATTAATCACAAGTTAATGATGAATTCATGAAATTTACTGTGATTAATTAAATTTTTTTCAATTTATCACTCCAGTATTTACTCAGGTCATCATTGTTGATTAGAAATACTTAAAAAAAAAAGTCCAAACTGACGAAAGCAAATATTTTTCACACTTTTTAAAAATATGTTTACCTATAATAAGTATTTTGCATAAATTAAACCATAAATGGTTCTTATTAAATCCTCAGGTTGGCTATGATTGGAGGGATGTGTCATATCTCTGTGGAGGAATCACATTTCATAGCTTTATGAGACATCACACCTCCCTGCTGGTCTTTCCTTTGTTTCTCTGAATCTTCTATGGACTCAGTAAGGAAATGGTTGTGAGTGAGGGCTTTTAAAGCAGAGATTACGGAGAGATAAATGTGTGATGGCATAATGTTTTGTCAGCGATCTGGGTTAGATGATCAGATAATCTGCTTTTGAGAGGCCCTGGGAGTCTTAGAGTCATTATTAATAAAGCTGTGCAGCACTGATGGATCGGTGCACGCCACCACTTCCTCTCCTCTACGTTTGTTGTCTGATCAGCCTCTTTTTGTCACCTCCATGTTAACAGGAATTGTCCATCAGATGGGATTAATTCACCCCCTGGGGAAGATTTTCTCTTTTTCTCTAAATTGGAACGCCTCCAAGCTTTTTTCTCACATCGAGTCAACTAATTAAATTACTTTTGTGCTTTTTCACCTGTTGGTAGCAGGAAGCTAATGGTTTGTTTTCTAGATGCAATCATAATCAGAAGCTTAGTTAATTATATCCCTCTAAGAAACTTTGGCGCCCACGTTGTTGGATCCGTGTCACGTTGCTGTAATCTGTAATCCCTGTAACACAGCCTCCTGTCTTCTTTTTCCTGTTCTCTCCTCCCTTTTGTCCCTGCAGTTGCTGGCAAAACTGTGTCTGGAGTGTCTCATGTGGGCGGAGCTGTGGTTACCGGGGTTACGGCTGTGGCCCAGAAAACCGTGGAGGGAGCAGGCAATATCGCCGCTGCCACCGGATTGGTCAAGAAGGATCCAGCCAAGCAAGTAAGAAAGATGCTCCTGATGCTACAAGGACCGGGGCGTGAAATTAATCATTTTCACAGATTTCAAACAACAAACGACAATCCCACCCTTTTTTATTCCGTCATTTATTGTACACACACTCCATACCAGTTAAATAATTTGAATCAACGCCTTTAAAAATAAAAGATTGATAAAAATTCTTTACAAAACTAAATGTTCACAATAAGCGTCGTAGACCTGGAGTCTGAAACTTTTGTTGTATTTATTTATTCAAAACTGTCAAAATAAGAGAACTTGTTTTATATTCTACTAAATATGTGGATTTTATAAGTTAGTGCACATTTGTTCACTTCTATTTGAGCTTAACTCTGGTAGAAAAGTGTGTTACGTCATATATACTGATATGCTACCACAGTGATGTCTCAGATCAGGCTCAGGATGCTAGGAAACCTAAACTGAAAACATCACGGTACCAGATACAGATACTATCGGCTGATATTGGCATTAAAATGTAATATCGGAAATTATCGGGATTAGTTTTTAGTCTTCTAACGACAACTTTTAAATGCCTTGCACATATGCTACATTAAACTCTTCAGCTATTTCTTTTCACACTCAAAATGTTAAAATCTGACAGATCGGAGGTATATTGTTGGAGACATTTTGTTAGTTTGGCACACCTCTGTCAGGATTATCTCAGGGAGAATGTGATTCAGCTGCTGTTGGAGACAAAACAAATATTTTTTTATACCTAACTTAAATGGAAGTAGTTGCCATCTTTTTCTCAGATAAGTTAAGCGTGAATGATCAGAGGTATGGGATGTTAGTTAGATTATATCGGATATTGGTAAAAATTCTGTTATCCACCATCTCTAGTACCAACACGTTTCCCAAAATTGTAATGACTCATAATTGGAAAAAAAAGGCACATTTAGTGAATCTTAGTTGTTTGTTTTAAAAAATAATTTGTTATATTTATGAAAAGTTTATTCGATTTTAAAAAAATGCAAAAACATCCAATAATTCAGTCAAGATGGAATCAAAGACATTTTGCCTCTGTGTTTGAACCAGAATAAAGTTATTAATGGACTTGTCAGAGGCTGCTGTCAGGCAGAAGGTTTAATATTTGTTTTCTGACATGTTTGTGCTGAAGATTTAAGCAGAGAGGAGGATGAGCAGGCAGGTTGTTGTGGTAGAGATGAGAGTAATGACACAATAACAAATCTGAGTCAGTTCAAGGCACTAGGAGTTACATTCAGGAAAAAACTAGACTCATTATTGTAATTATATTAGTCTATAAATGTCATAAACATGGGTACGCTCAACAGTAATGGTAGGACAATCTCATTCAGGATTCCAGAGAAGAGCTTCTTAGAAGCCGTCTTTACACCAACTGTTCCATAACCTAATAGAGGAGTGGGCAACTCCGATCCTCGCGGACCGCCATCCAGCATGTTTTAGTTGTTTCCCTGTTCCAACACACTTAATTCAGTGGTTGTATCACCTGTTCAGCAGGTTATCAAGCTATGTAGAAAACTTTCAATAACCTGCTGATTGAAATCAGGTGTGTTAAAGCAGGGAGACAACTAAAACACGCTGGACACCCAGGATTGCCCACCCCTGACCTAATAGAACATGGATGGAACGTGGCTAATTTAGAAAGTCTCCCAAAGCCTCTGTTGTGTATATTTTATAATTGCTAAATGAGCTGAAGCTGTCAACAGTGCTTGGTTAGGGTTAGGATTAGGGTTAGGGTTAGGGTTAGGGTTAGGATTAGGGTTAGGATTAGGGTTAGGATTAGGATTAGGGTTAGGATTAGGGTTAGGATTAGGGTTAGGGTTAGGATTAGGGTTAGGGTTAGGGTTAGGATTAGGAGGAGCAGGAGGCCGGCAGGTTAACTCTAAAAAGGTTTAATTAAAACCAGGAACCAAAACTTTCAAGTTCTTGCCAGGAGAACAGGACAAGCAACCAGAATTATTGGTGACAAGAAGCTAACAGGGAAAACAGGTTGAACCACTGGTTTAGCTGCAGGCCAAACAGCAGAATCTAACAAGCAGTGAATGAACAGAAGAGTTTATGTTGGATTGGGATTACAGACCAGGAACAGGTGAGCTGAGAAGTGATGGGAAGCAGGTGTGCAGGAGGGACTAGGGAGCTGAAAACCTAAATAAACTGAACCAAACACAAGCAGGTCCTGACAGAAGCTGGAATAAATGGTGCGTTCCGTTTGCAGTTGGAATTCAATCCAATTGGAAGCCCCCCCCCCCCCCCCCCCCCCAAAGAAAGTCAGATCTCCCACTTGGAATGTCTGAGAACGTTTTAACTCCAACTTTGAGGTCCAGTATGGCGGCTCTTCATAACAACTGTGGTGGGAAGGTGTTTATTTTACACACATAGAATGTGGTTGATGTCATGGATAGTGTCCAGATCCACACTGTGTTACTACTGTGTTACTATGGTACCAGCTCCAGTGGCCTAGTGGTAGAGTGTCCGCCCCGGGACTGGGAGATCAGGGTTCGATTCCCGGTCGGGTCATACCAAAGACTTTGAAAAAATGGGACCCAATGCCTCCTCGCTTGACACTCAGCACTAAGGGGTTGGATTGGGGGTTAAACCACCAAATAGTTCCCGAGCACAGCCACAGCTGTAGCTCACCGCTCCCCACGACAGGGATGGGTCAAATGCGGAGATGTAATTTCACCATTGTGTGATGATGACTTGGGACTTTAATTTTAACTGACAACAGCTTCACTCTAACTATGAGCTGTTTCAGCCTCCGCCATGATGAAAAGGTCCAAAAGGTGTGAGGCTATATATTCTTTCACTAATTTGTACAAAAATTCCTGCTTTTAGTAGTTTTCTATTATTAATAATAGGTTTAATAGTCTTTAAATACAACAATGAGAAACTTTCACCCTAATATTGACGTTCATTTCCAGTTTTATCCACACAAAGACACATAAATCGTTGACCCGGCTCAAAAACACATCGTTGTTTTGCAGCACAGGACACATTCCTCCATTTCTCAGAGTGGCTGCAGACGGGCTCTTCGCTACGTTACAAATGGCATCCTGACCTTGAGTCATTTCTCATCACTTTTCATATCTGCTGTGCGTCTGAAAGTTGTTACATACTGCTGGCTTCTCAGTCTTCATCAGTCAGCCTGGCCTTCGTTTGTCACAAGAGAGGAGGAGGAGGAGGCAAAGGCAGTTAATCGTAGCAAACAATTTACTGCTGAGACACAGGTCCAACATGAAAAATGGCTCTTTTAGGATCCTCTCAGAGGGTTCTTTAGTTCTATATTGTCTGTTTTGATACACTCTTTTATTTAACCAGGACCAGATCACAAATCAGCACAATTAAAGTATTCACAGACCTGTTTGGATTTGTTATTTGTGGGGATGTTGGAGGAACGTCAGAATGTTTTCGATCAGTGAAAATCAAACAAAAACAACTCAGAAATTCTCTGATATTTTATTTTTGCACAACAATAAGCTGACCAGGAAAAAAAGTAGAGAAATAAAATATTAAAGGAGAAATCTGAGGAGAGTAGTGATATCCTGTGGCAAGGCTGTAGACGTGCCCTCTGGTTACCATGGAAACACGGCTGTAAATATGGCAGAGATTATGGAAACTGACCTGTGTCCTAAATATTTTGTGTTAATCTACATAGGCTAGTTATTTGACATGTTTTTATGGTTAGAAATTTTATATTTCTATCAACAAAGCTGTTAGTTGATCCAAAATGGACACCAAGGAGGCTCAGAAACAGAACAGAAACAGAAATAATGATCAATAAAAGACTGATGTGGAACAGGAAACTTCTGAAGATCAAACACAAAAAAGGAGATGAAAAAGAACAAAAAAAGAACATGAAGACAACCCAGAGAAGTAATGAAACCAGGGTGAACACAGCGAGGAGGAGGAGGACCACTGGGTGGAGGAAGATGAAACAAACCAGAAAATCCTAAAACAAAAAAAAATTCTAAACTAAAATTTAAGGAAAGAAATTAAATTTTTTTTTGCAAAACTTCAAAGAAAAACAACAAAATAAAAGGAAAACTAAAAAACAGTTTTGAGATCATTCGTCATAATATTTCTGTATTTCTAGCTTTTCTTGTCATTTCCGTAAGAAACAGTTAAAACAGAGAGTTGTTCCAGGAAACAGGTAATGAGTAAATTAACCCTGAGGTCAGGGAAACTCTGAACACACACACACACACGCACGCACACACACACACACACACACACACACACACACACACACACACACACACACACACACACACAATCCAGCAGGTGAGCTATTGAAGCCCTGCTTTAACATATCTGAGCTATCCCTTTATAAGGGCCGATGGGAACCCTGGTTCCTGGTTGTCGATCCACTTTCCTGAGCTTCCTCTGTCATCTATCTGGGTTAATAAGGTGTTAAAATGAACTTAATCCCTCAGGGCGCCCTAAATGCGGCTGTAATTACCCTCCTAACTTGTTACGCTGTTTTGAGGAGCAGGAAATAATAACCTGATCGCAAACTTCCGGGAGGCGAGGCAAACACCGCTTGTATGTTAAATCTGTCCCTTAATTAGCAATAATGAACCACAGGGGGATTTATCACAGCAATTACAGAGCTGTATCATCACATGTCCTTATATGGGCTTCCAGTGGAGTTCTTAAACAGATGCTAAACATCTCCTCTCACTCATTTTACCCTTTTCTTCTAATAAATCGACTTTAATCATCCCACTTTGAAAGTGTTTGTCCAGGTTTTAGGTGTGAAGGAAAACGGTAACTGATGGATAAAATTAGGAAGAGAAATCCGCCTCATTATGAGGTGTGCTGACACATTTTTAAACAAATAGAACCTGATTCTGAGAGAGACAGCATGACTGAGCAGATTGTCCTCATTTAAGCATCATTCTCAGGCGGCTCAGAGCCATTAAGCACCATTAATATTAATTCCATTTAAAAATTAATGCCAGGTGCTGAGAGACGTCCTTCAGCGACTCACACACACACACACACACACACACACACACACACACACACACACGAGGCGCGTCCACAGAAAAGCAAACCCGCGACGCTTCGACATGATTAATCTGCTCGTCTGTTCCACCGTTTCATCAGTCACCGGTGACTCGCTGTCGTGATACAGAGATGCCAGAAAGGTATGAGGACAAAGAGATAACGTTGGGATGTAGAGGAGGGGATGGGGTGGTAGGTGAAGGAGGAGTGGAGAGGATAGAAAACAGATAAAGAATCTAACAAAAGAGGTATTTCATGTCCTCTGGGACCAATTTCTGCTCAGAATTGTCCTGCAGAATTTCGTCAGGTTGTTTTTCTCTGCTGATTCTGAACAAATCTGGGAGGTTTGATGTACTGGACTGCGTATTTGTCTACACACACACACACACACACACACACACACACACACACGGTTCTGTCAGGTAAACAGATGGACATTTGGATTATGTTTGTGCATCATCAGGAGCTCGTGTCAGCACGCTGTGACCGGTCCCCATTAAGGAAGGTCAGATCAATGGCACAGTGTAATCAAGACGAGAAAGGAGACACGTCACTTCCATTTGTCATCAGCACTTTGTCTCTCATCCCTTTATTTGGAGACACCCCCCCCCCCCCCCCCCCCCCCCCCAAAGCTACAAGTGACCTCTGATTGTTATAATAAGTTTAAATGTCCTTTAAACTCAACAAACTCACATTTTTTCCTTTTAATCATCATGTTTTTATTTTATCAAATGGTTTAAAGGTCTTTCATGCTTTGTTTATTCATGCACAGTTTTTATAGACAGGTGTCTGCAGGTTTGACCCTTGGAGGCTCCTTTGTACATTTTTTGTGCAGGCAGCAGTGTTTTTTTTTTACAATGTAGATTTTTTTCTATAAAACCTGGCATTAAAGGGGTTAAATCTAAAAACACACGTATATTTTATCATGTTTAGTGAGTGCTGAAGCCAAGAATGGAATCTGTGTAAAAAAAATCAGACTTATGAAATATTATATAATTTTAATTACACCTTTTGATCAAGGACATTTTTTTGCGCTAAGGGTCACCAATGTGACTTTTTGTTAAAGGGACCTCCATATGTTGATATAATTATTATTCTACTCAATATTTGTTGTTGAGATACAAGATAATACACGTTGCATGTTAAAAAAGAAAGAATTGAACGTCTGTTTATGTTTTTCAGGGCGATGAAGCCTCAGCAGCACCAAATGTGGCAGAGTCACCGGTTGATACTGATTCTGCTGAGCCCACAGAGGTGAGACCAACACACCTCCTACTGATCTGAAGCTACGCTAGTTAGCCACATACGTAAATATCACACCCACTCCTTTATGAGGATCACACCTAAAGTCACTTTAGCTCTTTATCTACCAAATTTATTCTAGAGGCTCTTAAAATACTTGTTTCTTTTAAAACTAACCAATAAATAGTTAGGATATGAAAGCTGGGATTACGTGAGATTATTTTTAATCATTTAACAATAGGTGGCATGAGGTTTGATCTTTGCGAGGGCACAGAGTGACTTTCAGCTCAGCGCGACAGCAGCCAGAGGTCATGAATAAATGATGTAGGTGGGCGGGGTCGTCGTACCTCAGCTTCAGTTTCAGAGCTGTAACATCAGCATGCAGAGAGGTGAGCACATCCCAGGCGGCCAGAGCATGGAGTCACATCACACCTGTTTTCTGTTTCTCCCTCAGGAGGACAGCGATGACTAACCGGCTCCAGAGCTTCAGAGATCAGTGACCGAAACATTCCATGTCGCTCTGCCAAGTCCCGTCGTGCCTCGTTTTCTGGTCCGTTATGGAGTCTGTGCTCGACGTCTGCGTGTTTCTGTTTGTGCCGCTACGTCTGTGTTTACAGTATAAGTGTGTGTGTGTGTGTGTGTGTATGTGTGTGTGAGTGCAGGTGTGTGTGTGTGTGTGTGTGTGTGTCCTCTGTCAGCGGTGTGGCTATGTCAGTAACACAACTATGGGAATATATAACAATCTACCAACACCTAAGTGTCTCTGTAAAAACAACAATCTACACTGATGTTTGTACTGGAAGCAAAATTATAATTTCTATTTTCTTTGTGTGTTTTTGTAATAGACTATAAAGCGCTGAGCTGTTTGTGTCCATATTGTGTTTTTTATCCTGTAAACTACAATTCAGCTTTACTGCTTTGTCATACATTTATTTGGATTCAACCGTTGAATAAAATTCGTGAAGTGTGGGTGAAATACATTTCGAGGATTCATATAAAACTATATTTGTTTGAGAAATTATATGTTTGCTATATCCTAGTATGTTAAATAACTACCTTGTCATTTCCATGATTTTTTTAAGTATACCAGAAGCTAAAAGAAAATACACATCTAGTATATTTAGACTATAAGGTTTTTGAGGATCTAGTTTTAGGTAAGAAAAACAGTGAAGATGTTGTAAACTTAGCTGCAGTTTCTTAATTGGCCACTAGGGGGAAACTATCTGTGCCAAAAGGTAGCTGATTGGCTATTTATGGGGCATTTACACTAAGGTCAGCTCAGTCTTGTCTTGGTAGGGTCAGCGCATTTACACTGACGTCTGTGCGTTGCTCGTGCAGAGCTGACTGTTTTCTCCAGCCCTGCTCCATGCAGTCCGTTTCGTGCTGAGCCGACCATACACACCCAGTATGGACTGATTGGCCGGCTGAAGATATGTAACTCTCATCACTCATAAGTTTCTAAAGCTTCGACTTAGAAAGTCGAATCACCGCCATCTTGGCCTTGTCACACGTCTTGACACTTTTGGTCAATGCAAAAATAGACAAACAGGTGGAGCTGAGAGCGGAGTTTTGAGGATCTCCATTGCTTGCAGCTACAAGCTAACTGAGCTAACCAAAGCTAACGGAGGTTAGCGGTCGCTTTTAGGCAGAAAAATGTGAGCGACTCTTACGTGAAGCAACACGCAACTCACCAAGCTGCGGAGTTTCTGTGGTCTCCCTCAGAGAGCTCCACAGGCGAAAAGCACAGCCTCAGATCGCAGCGATCGGAGACGCTTTGCTCCTCCGCAGCGGTTCAGAAAAGGTTCCTGTAGCTATAACAGGATTTTATTTAGTTCCAAAATATAACTATTTTGCAAAAACAATAATATAAATGCATTCACAAGCAGGTTCCACATCTTGCATTAGACTAAAATATCACAAAAAATCCATTCTTATTAATGTTTAGGCTCTCCTCTCAGTGAGGGGGGGTGGGCACGGGCCCACCCTGGACCTCCCCTAGAACCGCCCCTGATTAGATTCACTGTTGTTCTCATGACTAAGAACAGATTTATTTATCCTTCACCTGCCACTTTATTAGGTACACCTTTATATTTAATCAGCCAATCAGATTGAAGCAACTCATCTGAGGGAGACAGAGACAAAGAACCAGTCCCACGCTCACCTAGCGACATTCAGGGTTGCCCTTGAACCTAAGCACGCATGTTTTTGGTCTGCGAGGAAACCAGAGATTCTGGAGAAAACCCCACACATGCATGAGGACAACGTGCTAAATCCATGCAGAAAAGTTACAGCCAGGATTCAAACCTGCAACCTCAGCCTTTGTATAATTTATGTTCAAACAAAAAAAAAGAATCAGTGATGAGTTTTTCCTCTTTTGCTTTTTGATTTTTATTCAACAGAAGAGCAGAAACAGCTCTTTAAGTCCTCCATCACCAGCTGCAAACGGGTGTTTGTTACTCTGAACATCTTCTGTCTACATCTGCGGGGAATGTTCAGGTTTGACCTAAAATGAATCATAAACCCTGTTTTCTAACTGAAAGTCTCTTCAGTTTCAGTAAACGACACCAACAGGAGCTAAACTGATTTCTGGACATGAGTCCCTCGTGTACACCATGACACCAGTCCTGTTATTTACATACATGTCAGCAGCTGGACCATCCAGTATGACTCACTGTTGTTGATCTGGTTAGCTCACACAGAGCTGAGGCAGCAGCTTGGGTCACATGTTCAGTACCAGCTGAGCCACAGCTTCAGCGCTGACATACTGAACTGGGAATCACACGACAACAACCAGAAGGGCAGCTATAGCGGTCATCAACACAACCTGCATTAATCTGCTGGGCCCATTCAGAACCAGCTAAAGCCCGATCCACATCTGATATCCAGATTCAGGAAGACTGGCTTTTCATTTTGAATATTGTCATTCTCAAATGTTTATTTTAATACATTTTCATTATTATTCTACGAAGTTCTCACTCATCTAATCTGCTTCATCACTAGGGTCTCTGGGACCTGGTGTGTCCATCTCCACCAGTGATTGGGCGAGAGGCGGGTCACACTCTGGGCGTGTCCATCACAGCAACCAGGGACTTATTTAGGGTTGCACATTAGCCTAACATGCATGTTTTTGGTCTGTAGGAGAAACCCACACATGGAGAGAGAGAGCATACTAACTCCATGCAGAGAGGCTGCAGCTGGGATTTGAACCAGCAACCTTGCTGTGAAGCAAGTTTCAAAAACTGATTTTTCTAGGAGGAAGTAAAAATACTGAATAAGAAAAAAAGTACATAAAATTTGGTTGTTACTAAAAGATTTCAGATAATTTAACTCAAAATTCATGTATTAATTTTAAAGTTTGTGGTACATTAATTAAATATTCCATTTGTCCTTCACTATATATGGTTTGTTATAACAAAATCTTATGAGTCCACAGATCAAGACAAAGTTTCTTAAAAGTTTTAAAGGATTTAAGTTTTAAAATCGACAGCCAGCAGTAACAAAAAAAGACATTTACAGTAAAGATTACAACTTTTACTTTTATTCGGTTTCACCAACGAACACTAGGGGGTGCTAAAAACAAGCCAAAACTGCCTAGTGCCCCTTTAAAAACTGAATATTCATCATATTTTTCAAATCCTTGATCTATCAAATTCAAACCCCCAGTTGGTAGTAGTGGATGGCTGCTCACACTGAGCCAGGTTCTGCTGGAGGTTTCTTCCTGTTAAAGGAGTTTTCCTCTCCACTGTCACTACATGCTTGCTTAGTATGGGGATTGCTGTAAAGTCTCTTACTTAGATAGGAAACTTTTAACTAATGGGCATAATGAACTTAACTCTGATAAGTAGGTTCAATTGGAATGTTTACTTTGTGAAGTGCCTTCAGATGACTCTTGTTGTAAATTGGTGTTATATAAATGGATAAATGGAACGATCTGAAGAAAAAAAACTAGAAACCAATTTGATTTGAAGAAAAACACAATTCTGTTTTTTCTCATGGTGAATATTAGGATTAGGTCATTTAAAGGGTTAAAATCCAAAAATGGCTTGAATATTTGGTACATGGTAAAGGTGGGCTGAAGTTGTTTTACAAATCTAATAAATGATATTTATTTAGATTTAATAAATCTAAGTTATTTTTCCATAGCAGCGTTTTAAGTATTTTTTAAATGGTTTGATTAATTTTGAAAAGAATTAATTTGAATGAGTTAGACTGACCCTAAATGACCAGATAAAAAGGAAAGTTTGACCAAAAAGACAAAACTGCCCATTATGATGCCTGATTGCTGGATAATTGTCTGCTGAAGCAGAAAGCTGAGAGCTGTGGATGAAACATCACAAAGCTTTTGTATCACTCCTTGTATTTGAGCACATCATCATCATCTTCATCATCATGAGTACCACGCTGAACGACACTTCAAACATCCGTGTTGTCACATCAATTTCCACATCAACACCCACGTGTAGAATATCTGACACCTCTGTGTGCCATCAGCCAGCATGACGCCACGAGAAGGAAGTGACACGGATTTAAAAACACGACAAACGCTTTATTCCAAATGGGTTTTGCTTTGTGAGTCCATGAAAAGAGCAAAGAACAATGAGCCACGATGGATTCTAGGACTTCCTCTTCCTCTTTTTCAGGGCTTTCCATTCTCCCTCCTGAGTGGCCAAACTGCCAAGGAGCTCCTTCACCTTCCTCTTCCTCTCTGCATCCCTGAAACACACAACGTGTTGACGTTAAAGCAGCAGAACCTTTAGTTCACATCTCCACGGAGGTTGGGTTTTCTCCACACCTGTTCATGACCTCGCTGAGCTTTTCTCTGGCCAGGAAGCGCGAGTCCTTCCTGATCTCCCTCAGAGCGCCCTTAAACTCCTTCTTGTACTTGTGCTTCAGTCGCTCCTTCTCCCGCTCCTCTCTGGTGCTGCCGCGCTTCTTCCCGTAGTCCAAGCTGGTAAAAAAAGAGGGTTAATCACACAGATGTAGCCACGCCCACCACCTGCTGATCTGGGCGACTGAATCTTACACTTCAACAATCTTTGGCGTGAGCAGCTTCAGGGGAATGGGCTTCTTCTTGTCAAACACCAGCCTGCTGTGGGTCACAGGAGCTTCGCTCAAGCAGTCCAAGATCTCAGCGTGGAGCTCCTAGAAACAAAACTCAGATTACCTGAAAATACAAAAACACCACACAGGACAGAATGTGATCCGTTCTAGAAAACACAAACCTGTAAAGGTTTTGGTAACGTTTGTGTTAAAAGATGCTTGGAAAGAAGAGTTCTGATTGGCTGGAAGACATGTATGAAGGAGGGGAGGTCCTTGTAGAGCAGGCAGCATCTCTTCACCAGGTCCAGACAGGTGGACAGGCAGTTCAACCTGGAATCAGATTAATAACGAGCATTTCAGCTTTTAGAATCACACTTTCGTCTGCAGAGCTGTAAACAGGTTAGTGCTTTTTTCACTGGATGCACTAAAAACAAATGAATGACTTCCACAGCTGTGCAGAGCAACGCACAAGCGTGCAAAAACGTAGTGACAGTACCATTACATCATCTCAGGAGACATTAATAAATAAAAACATTTTGTTTTTATTAAAAATAAAGTTACAGGACAAGACTGGGGTGAGATCAACAGAATTACATCTATTTTTGCAAAACATGAATCAGATTTATTACTTTTGTTTTTTAGAACTCAGGAACAGGAACCTCAGCGAAGGCGTTTTGGCGCCTTTTCCTGCTGCTGTACGAAAATAATATCAGATGCGTCCATCCTGGTGTTGAGGGCCGGTAGACTAGTCTCAGAGAACTATCAGCTGTTTACTTTTAAAATATATAGGATTCAATTTTCAATTATAATCTGCTACACAAAATATCTATTAATGTTTGGATCAGGGCTGTGATGGTGGGTGCAAGATGTTCCTAAATGCTGTTTGGCATTGGTTTTAACAGACAGAAAGTTTCAGATCAGCTGATCACACCTTACATTTTCACAATTGAATCATCACCTGATTTTATTTTTTTGTTGGTACATCTCTAAAAATAAGTTTAGACCCACGTCCATCCATCCTCCAGTCATCAAGTCAGAGGGTTAGGGTTATTCGTCTTATTCTACGCATGCGGATCGCTTTGGGGCCATGAACCGTTCACACTGGAGCACATTTGCCATCGCATTTCGGTTAAAGAATGAACAATCGCACAAAAAATAGATTTAATCAAAAAATCGAAATTGAGCATTAAGACCTGCAGTAGGAAACGTAGCCTTAGAGTCTCCAATCAACCTAACATGGCCAACTCCACACAGAGCAGCCACACAGAAGAGATTCAAACCAGCAACCCTCTGGATGAATGTTAATGAATGAGATTTCAGAACCAAAAGCTGATCGCCAGTTTCAAGTGTCTTCAAGAGTCTATTACTCTGTTTCTTTGGTGAAAAAGAAAAAAAAGGAGTATTAGCACTGCTACACTTGTGGGGACCTGTCATTGACTTCCATTCATTTTAGTGAAACACACACACACACACACACAGGATTCTTCCTCTCCAAGGAGCGGCTTTAATCCCTCCTGCAGTAATCACCACACAGTGACTAGAGTCTGCAAACACAGCTGCTGCTGAGCGCGTGTCCCCCGACAGCAGACAGGGATGTAGAAGTAGAAAATAACCACGAACCGAGGTGTGAGGACGAGCAGCGGTGTGTAGAAAACTGTGTTGAGGACGGATTAGATCAGGAAAAACACACGCATGCACGCACGCACATGCGCGCACACATGCGTGCACACACACACACTGTTACGACCACCAGCCTTTGGAGCTCTGACACCGCCCGGTCCTGCTTTAATTTCTGAACAGAGGAACTGATGGTGGATCCAGAGCAGCTCCAGCAAGGAGGTTCTGGGCCTTTCTGCACCCCAGTCAGCTCCATTGGTTGCAGCTGAGGCTGCAGATGCTGTGCATTCCCAGTAATGAGGAAGTGCACATAAAAAGGAGCAGGCTGCAGAAGGAGAGAGATTGACCAACAACACAAATGGAGAGATGATGATCCAGAGGAAAGAGAGACAAGCAGCAGAACTAAAAGACTCAAACGGACCTGGAGGAAAAAGAGACTGCAGAGGTGAAGCCTGGAGGCAGGAGGAGAGGAACCCAGACTGCAGAAGAAAACTATGTTCCAGATAAAAAGCGGATCATCGATGGAGGAAGGAAACAGCCAGAGGAGCAGAAGCTGAACCAGGGAGAGAGAAGGTTGGAGAAACAAATGTTCAGCTGAGACGGTGAAGACCCCGACGGAGGAGAAAAGCCGAAACTGTGGAATGAGGAGAGCACAGAAGACTGGGGGGGAGAACCCCGGAAGGACAAGGGAAGGCTGCATGCCTGCATACTGTGGCAAATACCATGGGCAGAGTCCCACGGAGATTCCTCCAGAGGTGTGGATTCGGAAAGAGCCGAATCCTTAAGAGGATGAGTATATTTTAGCCTTTCCCTTTATAGGGGACTAGGCCACCAGCTCCGGTGGCCTAGTGGTATGAGTGTCCGCCCCAGGACTGGGAGATCGAGGTTCGATTCCCGGTCGGGTCATACCAAAGACTTTGAAAAAATGGGACCCAATGCCTCCTCGCTTGACACTCAGCACTAAGGGGTTGGATTGGGGGGTTAAACCACCAAATAGTTCCCGAGCGCGGCCACAGCTGCAGCTCACCGCTCCCCACGGGAATGGGTCAAATGCGGAGGACAATTTTCACCACACACCAGTGTGTGTGACAACTGATGGCTTTAATCTTAATCTTACAGTTTTTCTCCATTGGTTTGGCCCATTTCTTGAAACAGAAATGACATTTTCAAAATAACATGGACAAACCTCCAAACCTCTTGGCAAATGTTCACAACACTATAGCTCACCTGCAAAAGCTCATATCTCTTCCAGAACTGTTAGGTCAGGCTTCAATCTAAATCCCTTTCTCATTTAAACAGTCAGTGTCTCCAGAATGGCAAAGATCCTTCTCAACAGCTTTGGCTCATTTCTCCACACAGATCGGACATTCTCATTATTCTTGGTGCTTTTGTCAAAATCAACCTGGATGGTTGATCACAACAACATGGTTCACCTGCAAAAGCTCATATCTCTCCTAAAACAGTTCACTCATGTGTCAAAACTACATTCCTTTCTAATCTGAATAGTCAGTGCCCCCAAAATGCATCGTCCCTTTGGCATTGTGTGAGCACTGCCATACAAAATGTTTAGATGTTTTGTCACTATGGCAGAGGACCAACAATAGACAATGATGTATGATATAAGTATCATAATGATAATTGTATAATACAGTAAACTGCGGTTTTCTGTTGAAATTGTTGAAGTCAGATGAAGCAAATACTGATTCTGAAATCAGGTAAAGGAGGTAAGTGAACTACTGCTTACTGTGATTACAGGTAAGGTTATAATGAGAGACAACCAGTAACTGACTTACATTTACATACTGGTACCGCAGCTCCTTCACTCTGTCACAGTTCCTCTCAAATGGTACCTTGTAGATTTGTTTCATTGTCATCTGATGCTTCTTCAAAACCTGCTCTATTGTGGAGATGCTTATTGTGTTTATATTTATAGTCTAGTTTCACCTGACTGTCAATGACTGTCATGAATGTATCAAATATTCAAAGAAATTCATATATGGTATTCATGGTATTATGTTCTTGACCAATTTTGACAATTGAACAGACAGTTGTGCATGCGAGTACTTATACAATGAAATCACGCTGACATGTTTTGGAGAGAATGATCATTGGACTGAGAATCGACTAATCAGTTTAGATCTACAAGATCTATTCATTTGGAAAATGTGCTAAATGTGGGCTAACTGTCTAACTGTAGGCTACTTGTACTTAATCATTTGCAAAGATGCACTGAGACAATTGAGACATGTACTAAGGCATTTGCCGTTTGATTAAATGAATGAGAAATGCCATTCTGTTGTGAACATTTGCCAAGAGGTTTGGAGGTTTGTCCATGTTATTTTGAGAATGTCATTTCTGTTTCAAGAAATGGGCCAAACCAATGGAGAAAAACTGTAATAGCAGAGTAAGCCACTTAGTAAACGGACTTCACCCGTAATTTAGTTATTGTGGTTTTATGATGGCTCTCCTTTGACGAAATCTTCCTTTTAAGAAATATAGACATCTGATATCGAGGAAGATGTGTCGGCTTCTATCCTGTTTTAAGTCTTCTTAAAGCCCTTAAGTCATTATCCCTCCTTACTCTGTTTGTTTGAGGTCTGGTATTTGTTTGTTTTAGGGTCCAGGGACCCTACCATGGGACGCGTCCACAAGAGAACTTCACAATAAATGTCTGCTAGAGTCTGCTGATTAGTCATGAATCAGAAAACTGAAAAACATTTGTTTTTACAGGAATATGCTAGTAAGCTAAATTTGGGAATGAAATGGAAATGCTGATTAAATTCACTGAGTTGGCTCAAGTTTCATCATTTCACACCAAAACAGGAATGTTCAAACATTTTTAAACACTTCTGAGTGGTTTTCAGGTGATTTTATGGGTAATAACTTAAGCTGAGAATGAATTATGAGTGTACGCTCTCACAAAGCGTGCACGACGGCGCTCCGTTAGCAAGCTTAGCTTTGTGCCCACACACCAGCTGCTGTGTGAAAGCATGCTGGCAACATGCAGGCTCCTCATGAGGACGCTCTGAAACAAACACGGTGTGTGTGTGTGTGTGTGTGTGTACACAGGTAAACAAGTTGTCTGAGGCTCTCAGATTATATAGACCCATGTCTCTAAGAAGCGTGCAGCTTAAAGCAGCTGGCTGAAGACAAAATAAACAACAGAAAGTGTTTATTTTAATCTGAATTCCTCTCAGAGCAACACATCGGCCGCTCTCTCCACCCACCACGTCGGGACACTCGTCTATTGTTAAACACTCAGCTGTTAGCAGACAACCCAGGCTGCAAATCAGTTCACACAAAACTGTCAAGTCGGCCCCGAGAGCCATTCTGCCTCCAGCACCGAGTGTGAAATAATCACAAATGTTTCCATGAATATGATCAGAAGGCAAAAAACTATCTGAGCTTGGTGAAACTCTAGAATGAAGACAAAACAAATACAAAAAGGAACTCAGATTTCATGCTGCTCACGAACAGGAAGTAGATAAATGACACTTGATTGACTGCTAGAGTCTTTTTAGTGACAAACGTGTACTGGTTTGTTTGTGTTTACAGACCAAGACAAATAAAGTTTTTAATAATAGTTTTAAATTATTTAAAATGAACCATTTAACAATAGCTAACATAGCTAGCATCGTTTAAGGCCTTCCTCATTAGGGCTTCCGTCTCAGGGACGTCATCACAATGGTGTTTTTTCCCTACATAATTTATTTAATAACACCATAAAAAAAATAATAATGGATTGGATTTATATAACGCTTTTCAAGGCACCCAAAGCGCTTTCCATTGTTCATTCACTCTCACATTCACACACTGCTGATGATGGTAAGCTACTGTGTAGCCACAGCCGCCCTGGGGCGGTCTGACAGAGGCAAGGCTGCCATTCTGCGCCATCGGCCCCTCTGACCACCACCAACACAGGCAAGTTGGGTTACGTGTCTTGCCCAAGGACACAATGACAGCGACAGACTGAGCGGGACGTGAACCTGTGACCTTCCGACTGCTGGGATCCACTTAACTCCTCTGCCACCATCGACCCCAAAGTATGATTTCCTCTCCTCGACACCATGAAGTTGCAGCAATGTACAAGAAAATGTTACATTTAAAAAGAAAAGCAAATGCAGACAAATGCTAATTTATTTAAAACTAAACATTTTAAAGTTGGGAGGAAATAATGTTAAGAAAATGATTGTAAAAAATGCAAAAAAAAAAAAAGGTGATACATTACATTACAGGGACATAATGTTACATTTATTCAGCTGCTTTTATTGATATTTTTGCTTTACATCTAGACTGCAGCAGATAGTTTGTCATATATTTGAGCTAAAGGTAGATTAAATCAGACACTAATCAACTTCAGGCTGCGTACTATGATGGTTCTTTTTTTTAATCTCTTTTTTTAAGTTAATTTCATTTGTTACCATGTGAGTCTCGGCCAAAACTTGTTGGCCCAAAATAATCCCAGACGGTCCTGCTGCTTTATGTTGCCATGCCAACAAAGTTAAACAGAGTCTGATAGTCTAATAAAGTCTTCCACCCCACTCCTACCTGTAGTGGTCTCTGTCCAGGTCACTCCTGGCGTCCGGCTCCA
The DNA here is from genome assembly GCA_006937985.1 of Aphyosemion australe. Taxonomy (NCBI): domain Eukaryota; kingdom Metazoa; phylum Chordata; class Actinopteri; order Cyprinodontiformes; family Nothobranchiidae; genus Aphyosemion; species Aphyosemion australe. The sequence continues at coordinate 377,927 of SSNS01000074.1, forward strand.
GGTGAGCAGACAGCGGGAGGCGTTCCTTGCTCCAGCTCCTGCAGGACTCTGGAGACGACCACACCAGCAGATTGGTGTACTTCCCTGCTAGCCTGAAGGGCGGCACCAGAGTATAACCTGCAACACACGGTCGACATATGTCACTTCTGTTCCAGATCATAGTGAAACTTTGGTGATTAACTTGTGAACACGTGTAGGGAAGCCTGAGTGAAGGACGCACCGAGAGACGCCTTGTCCTGCACGGCCAGGTGAAGCGTTCCAGACAGGAAGTTGATGAGCTCAGGCAGGAAGCGCTTCGACAGCGAGACGTACTCAGCCGCCAGACAGCACAGCATCAGACCCGATGTCAGGTCCTGTAATGATCTCACAGGGCACTACACACACACACACACGGTAGGGGGGGATTAGAAATACAGATGTAACATGCAGGATTAGATCATCTGGTGGAAACAGCTGATAAAGATAAACAATAACAAAGGTGTGATGCTACCTTGGTGAGAGCCTGGCCGATGAACAGCAGAGCTGGAGTGGTAACTGGGTGTCTGAAATCGGAGGTGGGAAACAGCAGCGCCGTCACCTTCAGGTAGATCAGCTTCAAACACAAAAACAAACCAACCGTGACTCTTCACAACAAGCCCAAGCTCTGACCTTTCTGCTTTCAGATCCTTCCTCTGGTATTTTTTAACAGAATTATCCACATTATGCTTTTTTCCACCATTACTCTGCCAAAAAGGTGCGTACCATGTCGAGAGTGGGGAAAGGGGCGTGACCTTTGACCTCGAGCACCTCCTCCATGCTGTGGGCAGCATCTCCCAGGACGCTCTGCATGGCCTGGCAGGCTGCCTGTGGAAACATCTGGCACAGAGCGTACAGCTCCCTTCAGGAACAGAAACAACACAGATTAGACGGTGAAACGGTGAACTACAAAAATGGAGATTTGATTTTTGGAACTGACGGAATGAGTTTGTCCACGGCGGTGAGCTCAGGCGGACTCCTAGTTGCCAGTTCTCCGATGTATTCCAGCACAAAACCAAAGAGTTTCTAACATGAAGAAAAAGAGAATCTTCAGCCTTTAGAGCGAATAAAAATAAAAGCTAGCTCCTCCGCGTTTCACCTGCAGCTTCAGCTTGTTGCCCACAGCCAAACTGGGATGGTTGCACTTCTGCGTCCTGGCCACAATGAGGCGCTGGTTTTCCGGGGTGTGACCATGAAGCAACAGTCTCAGGTCTTCGTAGCTCTCGGGAGCTGAAAGGAAAATAGGAATTAAAACCAGTTTCTGCTGGATTTAAACCCAGCGTGCACCTTTAGACTCGGCAGCAGCTGGAGAGGAAACGCGTCCTCACCGGTGAACGTGTACGGTAGCTCTGCTTTAGCCGCCTCCTGCTGGGCCTTCAGCTCCTCTCTGCTCAGACTCTTTGTGGGTTTGCTGCTCGTCTCCTCTTCCTCCTCTTCGCTTCTCTCCTCGTTCTCACTTTCCTGCTCAGAGTCCAGGTCTGAGTGACCGTCTTCCTCCTCACTGCTGCCCTCTTCCTCTTCCTCCTCCTCATCTCCATCCGACTCCTCTTCCTCTCCTCCCTGCTCCTCTTCTTCTTCTTCTTGGTTTTCTTCCATTTCCTCCCCAATGTTCCATTTTCCATCCTTTAACCAAACACCAACACACATTTAGATTCGGCTCAACAGGAGACGTATCGACGTTCTCCCACCTGATAGGAGAGGGTCTTCTTGTCGTGTTTATCCAGGAGGAAGCCGTCATTCAGGTCGTCAGCAGACAGGTGGACCTGCCGCTGCGCTCCGTCGCCGCCGTCCTCTCCCATCATCCTCCTCAGACGGTCAGCCTGGGATCAAATAAATATACATGAAAAAACAATAAGATCTCGTAACCATGACACCATCTCAGCACCATCACCTCCAGCTTCTGCAGCTTCTCCTTCTCCTCCTTAGCCAGCTCCTCCGGCGACTTCATCCTCTCCGAGGGCTGAGCCTTCATCTCGAAGCCGAGCTCTCGGACCATCATGTCGTACTCCTCCAGCTGGGACGCACCAAAAGAAACGGAGAGATGAAGAAAACATCCGACTGCCACAGCGCCGAGAGGAACACGACGTCCCTACCTTTGGTTTCTCCTCCGGTTTGTCCACCTGCTCAGATTTGGGCGTTTTTTTCACCATCAGAGTCTGGATGCTCTTCCACTCCTGATCCAGCTTCTCCGTCAGCTCCTGCGCCTCCTCTCTCTGCACCTGTCGCTCCCTCTGAGAGGAGAGCACAACGTCAGTCCCATGGAGACGAATCCTCTAGGAATTACCCCTGCTGCCAGCTCACCTTCTCCTGCTTGGACTTCTGGATGAGCTCCTCGATGAGCTCCTGCCTGGACTTGGCCCTCTGGTTTCCCTGCTCTTCCTGCTCCTCTGATGTCTTCTTCCTGAGGAGACCTCCACCTCCTCCAAAATGTGAGGCGGTCAGCTCAGCTACAAGTGAAAAAAACAAAACAAAAAGGTTTAATTTAGACATCTGTGACTGAGGATTGATGTCGTTTCCGGCTCAGACTCACCGGATAAAAGCCCCTTCTCCTCCGACTCATCGTCACTGTTCACGTTGTCATTAAATTTCTCCATTTCAGCCAAAGACTGGCCGTAGTGAGTCAGCTCTTCCTCCTCGTTCAGGTTGTACACGTCTTTCTTTTCATGAACGCGCTACAAATCCAACACGACACACGTTAGGAGTTCAGTTTTACTTGTTCAGACACAAAATGAGCTAAAGCCAGCTGTAAATACACAATAAATAAAGTTTTAAACCCTTTCAGGTGGAACTAACCTGTCTTTCGATGGCAAACCTCTGCAGGATTTTGTCTTCTGGAGCCATCTTAGTGTCATATTCTCCAAATCGCCGATCGACAAATTTGTTGGTCTTGTTTTTCTGTTTGTATTCCTTCAGGAGGGTCTCTTTTCTCTACAAACAAGAACACGAATCTCTAAATGCTGCTTGTGAGGTCTGCTCAACTCCCAATGACCTGATGAACACCCCGATGGAACTCCTCAGACACGCGTCCAAAAGAGAAAACTAAAGAAAACTTGACTTTTCATGATTTTCTCTGTTTATCTGTCATTTCTGCTGAAAGCCTCTCAGCGTGGCGCTGTGAGCTCGACGTTTACAGCTCAGAGAGTGTTAATCTGATCTGATGGTGCGTTCAGACCTGAAGACGCCAGATTTAGTGCTACAATCCAACAAATGTATCCTTTCATTTCATCACACTAAAGAATCTGGCAGCTTTTTGCTTTATTCAGACAAATTCTCCACGCTTAAGGCCTCCGTTAAACAAACGAGGTGTTTATCTGATAAAAGAAAATGATATAATGGGTGAAGAATAAACAGAAACCAACCCAGATTCAATTAACCTAAAAACAAAGTTTGAACTAAATTTTCCCCAAAATATTTTAACATAATAAAGTTCCATTATTTAATTTACAATAAAAAAATCAGCCAGAAGAGACCACTGCACAAGAGAAAATCATATAATGTTCTGGGGCGACACACAGATCATAAAAACAGAACAACAGAAATACAAAAGATGGATAAAGGAGGAGACTGAGATAAGGAGACGTGGACACCGGACCATCAATAGGGACAATGGAATCTATGTGCTGAAACATTCATGGGACATGGTGATCAATAAGGAAGGAGCGGGCACCAGGGAAACACATTTCGTTCTACCTCACCTGATGTGTTGAAATGATAATAAATAAATCTGTGATTCTTGAACACTGCGGCAAAGTCAGAAACCCGGACCCTGTTTAAATACTCTGAAAAAAACATCTCATTTATGAATCGCAAGCTATGGAGTCTGGAAAAGAGGTGAAGAAGGTTGAAATGGGTGGAGAAAAGGTTTCAGCAAGAATGAAGGGAAAGGTGTAGAAGATGGTAGTGAGACCAGGCATGTTGTCGGGTTTAGAGACAGAGTCCACGAGGACAAGACAGGAGGCAGAGCTGGAGGATGCAGAGCTCAAGATGTTGAGGTTCTCTTTGAGAGTGATGAGGATAGATAGATGAGGACATCAGAGGGACAGCTCATGTTAGATGTTCTGGAGATAAAGTCAGAGGACAGGATGAGACGGTTTGGACATGTCCAGAGAAGAGACATGATTATATAGGTAGAAGGATGCTGAGGCTGGAGCCACCAGGCAGGAGGCTGAGAGATTTATGGATGCGGTGACAGAGGACATGAAGTTAGTAGGTGTGAGGGTGGAGGATACAGAAGATCTGGAAAATCTGCATAACGAAAATAAAGCCTAAGAATAAGATCTGAATAAGATGTTCCATGTTAATTTTGCGATAGTGTGGATATTCTGTTGTTAAAGGTGCAGCAGGTTCTCCAACAGGTCAGAGGATGAAGAGATCTGATTGTTACCTTATTGATGGCTTTGGACCGAGACACCCCAGGCAGACCCACGTCATGTTTACTTTTTCGTCCCAGAACATCAAACTTCTTTCGGTTAATTTTCACCTCGAATGGGTTGTTTTTGATCTCAGAGGCCGTCTTGGTTTTACGGACCTTGTCCGCGAGGCTCTTCTTTTTGGGAGCCTTCCCCATCTGTGACGGAGAGAGACTGGTGAGCAGACCCCACTGACGCTGCTACAGGCTGGACGAGGCTCTGGTTAGCATCGTATCAAAGCGTATTTTAGCTTTTCTGGTAGAAGCACTTCTATGTTTAATACTATCTACGTAAAAACAATAAAATAAGATCCACTGTGCTGGTTATGTGCGCTGCTAATGTTTCTAAGACCAACCATACAGCCTGAATCAAGAGTAGCTCGTAAACAAATCAACATTATGAGAAACCGGAAACATTTACCATCAACCCTGATTAGACGACTTGTGTTTTTTTTCCAAACGGGTTTAATGAGACCAAAAACTCTAGAATCCCACTTGAAAGTTAAATAGTTTAGACTTTTGCTATCCACGTTGCTTCACGGTATTTCCATTTTTCAGCGTGAGAGGACGCGAGGTCAGAGTTCAAACCGGACAGCCACTTCCGGTGCGAAATGCTTAACAGCGCCTCTAGCGTTGGAAAGATGTAACACCACCAAAGAAGCGCATTTCTGTAAAATAAAATAATATAAAATAAAATAATAAAATCAGGTCTTGTTTTCTTTCTTTTTCTTTGTTGGGAAACCCTTTCATTCATCATGAAGCATTCCTCTGCAAAACATCAGCAGAATTCAATGTAATTAAATAGTCCGTGCAGTGAACTGTGCACACCCTTTTGAAACAGCAGAAATTAACTAAATATACATTTTTAAATATTTAAATTAGCTAAATGATTTTATAAAGTCCTCTTTATAAAGAGGGGGGCTTTTATAGAGCATAATTTATGCATGTTGGTACCTTAGAATTATGTTTGCGTGTGTGAATTTAACAATTGCATTTTAAAGATAAAATGTTGATTGGATGATTTGATACCCCCTAAAATCTCCCCAAGAGCCATTTTAAAGCTTGTGCAGTAAAAATGTCTCAGAATACTTCCACACTGACAACTGAAGGGACTTAATCTATAAAACAATTAACTGTTCATTATCTAGTTTAAAAAATGTCACAGTACACACAACAGAAGCATGTGATTCTATATTCTCCATTAATAACAACTACAACACTGCTTTTGTAAGGTAGCGTTTCTTTTTTATTCATGGTTGTAGAACAAGTGAAAACATAACAAAACAAGAATGAACACGTTTCTGGATGAAATAACGAGATTTAAACTGGAAGTTCAGAGGATAAAAACAAGAATTCGAGTGGTTTCAGCAAACTAAAATTAAAATGTGATTAAAAGTGGATGTGAAAGTCATTTTTGAGACAGCAAGCAAAGCAAATTAACCACCTGTTGTGAGCAAGGGTCATTAGAGTTAGAAGATGCTAATCTCTACATTTGTGCATTTTGGTTTATTGCTAATTAAAACAAAACAGAAAACTCCAACCTGGAAATGAAACTGAAATCAGTCCGATGAGAATGTTTAGAACCACAAAATCAAATGGTTTTAAAAACGCTGATTATAGTAACAAACAGGTCATCTCACTTAGTGAAGTCTAGAGTAATAGTTGTGATTTTCACCTTTTATATGACGACTCATCTGCTTTGAGACCAGAAACCATTAAATCAAAACTTCAAATATCAGTTTGGGTTTCACACCGATCACGTGACATAATAAAAATGTAAAACAGTGGAAAACCCCAAACTTTCTTCACAGAACGACTCAAAGCCAGAAGCTAATTCAAATAAAAACTGATTTTGTGAATCACACGATGAACGAAGCAGTGTCTACTGTGAGATTTAGTTCATGAATTAAACATACAGATAATAGTGGTTTTAGAATAAAAACGTAAAAAGCCAGAGTAGATGTAAAATGTAGTGAATGCTTTAATTGGAACATCGACATTTTTTGTTCTTTCACAGCTTCAGGGGAAATAAAACGGTAGCGGTTTGTAGACATAACTGTCAGAATTCACCAGCAGATCAACGAGACGGTACAAGCTCCTCTTCCGGCTGTGACTCTTAAAAGACACTTTTATATTTAGATACAATCCCTTTACATTCTAGTGGTTACGATGGTTAATAATTAAAAATAAAAACACGAAGGGGTAAAAGCAGACCAGCCTGTGGGCCCGTAGTAATAAACATGCAGAAAAAGGCCGAGTGGAGTGGACGAGACCAACAGCATCACTCACAACTAAAAGCTCAATAATCAAAAACATGAATGCTTTACTTTGTGTACAAAATTGGCACAAACTAATAAAGACGTGAATAGGTTAATAAGCCTGCAACAAATGATGTCAAAACTGAAAGCATAATAATAATATTATTGTGTCTCTCTTGGAGCGACAGAAGTTAAAGGTGAAACGAAGCAGAGGCCTGGAGGAACGATGATCCGACATTCATGATTCAGACTTTTTTTTGTTTTTCTTTAGGAAGGAGGGAGTGCGGAACTTCTTTTTCTTTTTGGAGGGCGATTTGCTGGGAGACTCGTCTCCTTCCTGGTCCCCGGCGTCGGCGGGTTCCTCCCCCTCAGCTGCTTCCGTGGCGGCAGGTGCAGGGGCGGAGTCTTCGGCGGGCAGCGCCGGAGCATCGGAGGGGTCGTCGGGGGTTAGATCTGGGAGGGTCTGTCTCAGGGTGGCTGGGTCGCTCTCGTCCTTATAGGCTTGTTCTGGCGGGGACTCTGGTGGGGAGGGAGGGAGGACGGAGAGAGAGTTAGTGGCGGGAGAAGACGGCGACCGGATCTGCCAACATGGCGGTAAAGATCCTGCAAATCAGCTCAATGGATACGCGGCGAAATCCACGCAGTCGTCTACTTAAAGCATCAACTTGTCAGTTCAGGAGTCTAAAACAGCTCAAAACACTGAGTCCTAGAGGAGAAGACTGTTACTTCCACTAAATTAATGAATCCTACACATAATAATAAATGATACACCTAAACACACACACACACACCCTTCTTTATATCAAAGCCAAACCAACACACACTTTCTTTCACAACGAGCTAAAAACCCAACATTTGTCAAGATTTCTTCTTTCCAAAAGTTCAAACAGGTTCACAGATTTTGATGTTTTACCTTCATTTATACAGGCAAATCTTAATGAGTGCACTTCCCTTGTTCATCTGCACCCTGTGTACAAAATAAAGTGGAAAAACAGACGTGAAAAGGCCTCAATGTAAAGAAAATGGTCAAAACCTTTCAAGTGTATCTGAGGATTGGAAAACAAAACCACACAGGTGAGTCAAGAAGGACGTAAAGACAAATCCATTCAAGCCTGGAGCAGCTCTCGTTAAGCAATGGTCAGATAAAAGGATCCTAAATGAGTTCACTGTTTTAACTTTAGAGAATAGAAATTTACTACAAATCTTATTTTAAGATAACCTGTTTGCAGAAAGACCTCAAATAAGTTGCTACAGTTTTGAAGAATAAATAAAGTTTCTTTTTTGGAGCACATAGGGGTGGCTGAGTTTGTCCAATGCCTTTAACAAGTAGCAAAAGCTGAGCATTTAATCAAAATTTATTTAATTTAGGCCCAAAACAATCACTGATTGACAAAAAAGGTTACAATTAATCTATTTTTTATCCCATTCAAGTGATATTTTAACACTTTCATGCATAAATAACTTCAACAAGGAATGTTTTTTATTCATAATCCCTGAAAAACCTATTTTAATATTTTTCCCTACAAATACTCTCATTTGCATATTTTATATATTTCCAATAATTATAATGCATTGTTTTCATGGAATTTGTTAATGTCTATAAACAACCAGCAGGTGGCTTTTTTAAAAGTGATGATTGTATTTTTAAGAGTTCAGAAGTCACAGCAGGTAAAGTTTGACCCCTGAATGTTCTGCATCATAGAGAAATGTTTCTACATGATCTTCTTTCCGAGCATCAGGGCTCCAGAAATAAGCGTTTTGCTCAGATTGTGTACTCGTTGCTAGGACATCCAGGCTTCTGTAGCAGCTTTTCTCTGCTTTAGCAGCAGCACTGACAGAACTGAGCCAAAATGCATTTTAAACACGTTAAAAAAATTTTTTTTCTAACGTAAATAGGAGAGTGCTTTCTTACCGTAGTATTATTGATTCTATGATAACATTTATACTTTATTAGGTTTTAAATCACCACTAAACATCTCAACTCTGCCACCTACTGACTTGTGTCTAAAGTCTCTAAAATAGGAACTCTGGAACAGAATCCTGCAACGAGGTGGTTACCCACGAGTGACGTGGGTAAAAGTATTTTCACGGGTGGAAAAATGCATAAATTAAATTTCTTGGTTACGGATCCGGACGGAAGTATCTTTAACATGGGTAAGTTGCGTGTGAGAAAATATATTCATAATTCATTCACTTTTGTGAATATTAAAAAAAATCCCAACCAAACTGTGAAGCCCCATCAATGAGGTTAGGAGAGCTTAATTTTAAAGAAGACGACGCCAAATCAAAGAAAAGAATAAGAGAGGTTACTCTTTTGTACGTTCGTCCTGTGTGGAACTGTTCTTTTTATAACACAGTGCAGTAAAAGATAGTTGTTTACATTCAATCTGACATGTTTCGGCTAGCAACTCTAGCCTTCATCAGAGCTAGCCGGTGTTGGTGGCGCCACCAACACAGGCTAGCAAAAAAAAAAAAGTGGACAATCCTTCTAGTAAGGTGAAGTTGGACATGTGGCAGAACTTTGGAATGGTCAGTAATAACCAAAATAAAAATCATTGTTTTGTGTTCGTGTCCCGGATCAGGTCGCAGGTTTTAATTCGTTTCCTGCTTCTCCCCCTACTGGTTGACAGCAGAATTACAACTGTCGTAAACAACCTTGCTGTTTTCACCGATGTGCAGATAACTCAGAAGAGGTGTTGTATTTAGCATGTTTTTATGAATGTCTGATTATTGGCAGTTCAGAAACAAAGAAAAAAATTAGGACAGTGCTCGCTACTTTTTTTTAAGATTGTTTGATACTGAAACCGAGTGTAGGTCACGACGATGTTCACTCTGATTTTAGCTTTTAGCTTTGCCTCTAAAAACATTACTCTCTTCCTTTTACTTCCAGGCTCCACCATGATGGACAAAAAAGCAAACTTCTTCTTCTTGTGCCTTTTATTGACAGTAGGCGAACTGAAAAAGCTAACTGCTAGCCTTTTAAAAGAGCTGCTGGCACAGTAAAGCCGTAAAGCAGATAGAAACCTTCAACTAACACCAAAGTTGTTTAGTGCAGTTTCTGGCCAGGAGAGGGCTACAGAGTGCTCTCCTATGTGAAGCTACTCAAGTTTCTGGCTCAAGAATCACTGAAACCAGTTTGAAAGCAATAGCTTAAAAGCTCTTTATTATGATTTTAAATCAAACGCCTGGTTTGGGACTAGATTTGATCGGGAGAGAACTACAGGTACCAGGTCGGATGTGAAAATCACCTTAACGGGTGAGGGTTGGTAAAATTGGACTCGTGCAGGACTCTGATCAGAACAGTGACTCCTACCTCAGAGGATCATTTTTATTATTTCTTTTCTGTAATTGTCCTACATATAGTTGTCTTGTCATGGCCGAGAGCTCCAATAGTACGCAAAAGTCAGCACAAAAGAGCTAATCTGTGACCGTCCCATTTTAAAGTCCCAGCAGAGAGAAGCATCATCATCCACAACACCACCACAAGCTGCAACGCTGTGCAGACCGACGTCAAACAAGGACAGGTCGACTCGATTTGAGCACGGCTCTCATGCGACAGAGACTAAGAGTGAAACAAGACCTCGTCCTCTTACACCTCAGAACAGAGATAATGAGCTCAACGACACAGACAGAAAACGAAGACCAGGAAGCAAACAGCCAGACTCCAACCATGTTTTCAGCTAAAACCAACAGCAGCCATTCGGGTTAAAAAGCATCGAGCCGAAGCCCCAAAGTACCTGGTAAAGGCCTCGCCTGCAGGACAGACCACAGTTTAAACACATTTTCAATACCCTTTAATAAAAGAGACAGAAATATACATGTGCTCATGTGCAGAAGAGGGGTTGGTTAATCAGAGAGTGAAGAGGAAAGAGGTTATCTAACGTAAAGACTGAGCAGGCGGTGAGATTTACTTCAGAAACTTGCTCCACCTTCGTTACCAATCAGTCGTAACACTGATTGTGTCAACTGATCGTCTATGATAACCAGTTCATACAAGGATGGAGCTCTGAAATAACCCCCATCAACCCGGAGATAGAAAAATCAGAGTAACAAACCCCAGCGGGTGTTAGTTCAGACAACAAACCAGCTCTGCTACTACAGACATGCAAAGAAGAAGGAAAAAACTACAACAAAAGACATCCAAACACAAGCGTGGAGGGTGAGCAGCAATTATGAGGGTGGCGAGGAGGTGGAACAGTACATACTTACTATGGCAACAGGTACTCTTTTGTATTTCCATCTCCTGATTGTAAACGCAGCCACAAAGAAGAAAAAGCACAAGTAGAAACAAATGTCTATGCAGGTCAAACCACAAGCACCATGTTAAATTAAAAAGAAATCAAAATGTGAAAGAAGGAAATATGTACAAACAAATAAAAACACACCAGTAAATTAAAACATAACCTAAAAGGTTGGGAGCCATTCTGAGTAGACCCCAAAAAGATGGAGAATGAAAGTGAAAGACAGGAGATTCAGAAACGAACGTTCTAACAACACTCGTGGGATTAGATTACACCTGGAATCAGACCGAGCCCTCACCCCGACTACATCAGAGTTACTTCAGCGTGACTTTGATTTTATTTTTATTTTAAAGTCCCTGCTGGTATCATGAATGATACTGCTGAAAAAAGGTGTAATCCAACTGTAATAAAGACCAAGAGGGAGAAGAGAGAATAGAAATCTGCTTTGTTGTCTCATAATTAGCCTTTCTACATTATAGATCTCCTCAAATAATAATAATTATTATTATTATGAAACACCTCTTGGCCTGTTATTACTGAAACACAACACAACACGTGTAGTAGTATTATTAGAGTCCACAGCAGACGGGCAGGAGCCTCCATGTTTCCCCTGTAGGTCCGATAAAAAACACCAGAGCCGGAGAACCAAACCCATGCTAAACCGTTAGCGTTCCTGGCTAACGTACCTTCTTCTGCTCTGATCGGGGTGCTCGGTGGTGTGGATGTGGGTTTAGGGCCTTTGGGCTCCTCCTCAGACTCCAGCTGTTGCTCTGGATCTAAAAGAAAAAGCCCACAGTAAGAAAACGGTCACCCTACATAAAGTGGGAATCATCGTAGCTCCATGTTGTCAGACATTTTTTAAAAATGACTCATTTTATGGGAGAATCAAAGAAAAAGATCCAAACCAGGGGAAAACACAGGAAAATGTGTGCAAACCCATTTTAAATTAGATTCCATTTAACCCAGAAGGGAAAAGTAACACCAACAACCAAGCAGAGCTAGGAGGAAGAGGAGGAGCTTTGTTTGTTTTCCTCACAGGGGACACGTTACTGCTTTCATTACACCAGGAGAGAAACAACCTAAAAGAGGACGGTTTTCATTTAAAACTTTATTCCTCTACTCGGTCCAGTCAAACAGCAGAGACGTATTGGATGAGGCAGAGCTTCAGACATCAGAGACGAGAAACAAAAGGATAAAAAAAAACATCAAGCAAAGCGATCAGAGATGAAATAAGGTCAGGAAGGTGCTTGGACACGGTGAAACACCAGCAGACTCTACACCGTCAGACAGAGAGGGGAGGAAACAGCAGGACTCCCAAACTCCTGGTGAAGTGGTTTATAAGACAGGAGGGCCAGGCAGGGAGGAGAGCCAGCTCCACATCATCTGGTGTACCTGGAGCCTGAACTGCTGCTTTCACTCCCGAAGGCTCCTTGCTGTCAGACACCATCTCAGTCAACTGGAAATCTACATTTGGAGAAACTAGAGTGGAAAAGACCTCATCTGTCGGTGAAAAAACATCATCTGCTCCTGCCTCTGCAGACTCTGAGCCACCGTGAGCGGACCAAGGAACTCCAGATGATGTCTGAGAAGAGGAGGGAGGAGCAGTGGGAGCTGGAGGACGGGTTTCCCCCAGACAGGGAGGATCTGTTGAAGTGGGACCAACCAGCTCTGGTCTGGATGTAGAGGCTGGTCCTTTATCTCCTTTTACTGTGGATCCATGTTTGCGTAGAGAAATAAGAGTTTATGCATTCCAACATTTAGGATTTTCCTTCAACAAAAATAAAATCTACATGGAAAACTAAAAAACCTAAAAGAGCTGCAACTGTTCAACTTCTTTTGGTGGAAAACTAGAGCAGTGAAAGATTTTAAAACACTTTTAAAAGGAAGTTAAATAAAAATAAAATCAAATGCAGCCACCGACTAATAAGTGTGTTTTTGGAGCTTTGGAGAAAAAAAAACATTATGAACATGAATCATTCCTGTTATAAGCAGCTTTTTGAACAACCTCAGTTTGGAGAAACAGATTAGTTCTGACTGGACTGATGAGCTAACAGCTAGTCATGCTGGGGTCATTTTTAAGCAGATGACTGCTCCAATTTCAAATTTACTGGGGTTTCTGAGGACGCTGTTACATCACTGATGGTTTCATATCACATGGTTAATCTAGCATAAATATGCTGACTGGGCCTTTCCACCAGACGCATACACGTCGCGTAACATCTGCGAAACGTACTACGCAGCAATTAGCCACCATTATAGTGGCGGGGGTTAGGATTTGGGTTAGGACCAGCTGTGTGGAACGCTTTTGCTGCTGCTTCGCGTCTGAAGCCCTCCAGGTGGGAAGGGAGCTCGTGGGTGAAACTAGCACCGCTTACGCCTCCAGTGGAAAAGCTGAGTGATAGCCAAGGATACACTAAACATGCTACAGCTAGCAGCTTCCATTTGCATTTGAAAACAACCACAAAAAACTCTACTTACATAATCCTACGCGTGAAGGGGGATTAAATGTTTAGTAGTTTTCATAAACAACTTTAAAATTTGGTGGGATTAGCTAAAAAGACAACCATTCAATTTGGACCTGGCCCTGCTTGGATTAGCGATTAGCTCCACAGTCTCCAATAATAAAAAATTAAAAAAACATCCAGTTAACCCATAACAGAATAATGTTACCTGAATAAAATGACAAAGAGCTTGTTTGAAAGAAATAAAGAATGATTTGTATTTAAAATAATTTCCATTAATTGAATGTTTTCTGCTTTGCCCGTCACTTTCACCTTCACTTTCTCTCTGCTTCAGCTCCACCTCCCTGCGGTACTCCTCCAGCTCCTGGTCGGTGAGTTTGGTGAAGGGGTTGGGACCAGTCTTGCTGACAATGACCTGGGGCTGGTACTCCTTCTCGATGATGGCCTTGGACGCGGTCACCAGCTCACCCTTTAGGGAAACACACACAGGACAAAGGAAACGTTTAGTCAAAACTAAACAGAATGATGCTGCAGTGTCAAAGTGATCATCAGACAACAAACAAGTCGTTTCCTTTAATTCATGTGCAGTTTCATAGTAAAAGTGACGGTTACAGGCTGGTTTTAAAATAAAAACAAATAATCTTTGCAGCCTGTAGCTGCTCAAACCAGCAGAGTCACTCAATAAAACTAAAGCGTGAAAACCAGCTATAGGAGATTCTCAATATTTAACTGGAAGTGGGTCATGTTGAAAGACCAAGATCACATATGGATTAGCACCCCCTAGTGGTAGCGACAGGTACTAGTAGGACAAAAATTCAACATGCAGGTGTGAAACAAACATTATCAACAAGATGATGTACCTCACAGAAAAAGTATCGGTAGAGGCATCTAATATTCCAAGTGCTACTCATTATGCGATTCATTTCCTTTAAAATGTTAAAATATTTCATGAACCACTGAAAAGGTTTTAATGGAACTCTCAGAAAATCTTCATTGGATGTCTAAAGGTAACAGACACTAGCAAAGCACTTCACAGATATTAAGCATATTAAGCTTTCAAGCAAGCAGCCGTCTCATTTTTAAGATTTGACCAAAGCAACCATAATTCCATAAATTTCAAATATAGAATGATCTTTATTTTAAAACTCTGGCATGAAAGATGAAAGATTGTGTTAATTAACTTTGTCAGAACATAAACAGTCCGACACTGAGAATTGTGAACCTGGTATATTTTATCTTAAAAAAAATGGACAAAACTGTAGTCATCACTGAACAGTCCTGGTGCATAAATTAGAAAAACAAATTTAAAAGATCTGCAGATTTGCTGTTAAAGCCAGAATGTTATGTTTTAATAACGTCTCATCGACACAGCCACAGCAGCAAGGTGCGCAGAAACGTGTCTGTGTTAAATTAACTCATTCACTGCCAGCTGTTTTCTGATCAGAAAGCCCCTGACTGCCAGCGTTTTTACTGCTTTTGGAAGAGTCACAGAACATTGTTCTCTATGATCATGTAAACGACCAAAACTACCAAAAGAAAGAGCACTCACTTCTTATATCAGGAACAATCACCGTATTTCTAGCTTTATCCGTTCTTTCACAATCTGTTGTCGAAGCGTGAGCTGCAGAAGCATTTCCGGTTGCCGCATTGCTTTTTTTCACAGCAGCGTCCCAAAACGATCTCCTAATTCATTCATTTTCTGCTTCCTGATCACGTGATGTGTGACATACACGGATGAAGATCATCTTTAGACACGTGATGTTTGTTCTCACGGTGCGGGGGCTCATTCCAACGCCAACCCCGTAAAAAAAATGCAATTGACTAAAGTCGTCAATTGCAGTGAATGAGTTAAGTGTCTTAGCTAGAAAACACAAATTATTTGGGATTAAGATTAGCCCAGGTGCATCTAAAGGCTCTGATATAAACATGCATAAAGAAATCAGAGCACTTCATTTATTTCATCAATGGAAAACCAAAAATCAACAACCTATCCAGAGAAAACCGGTGATCTGATCATGTGACAACCACTGGACAAAACTTGTGCTTTATTAACAAATTAACTGATGATATAATTTTTTTAAAATCAGGGGTAAAAGAATACTTCATCCAAAAATGAAAACAATATCAACAGATCCTGTTCTGATCACGTCTAACTGCAAAGTAAAATAAAGTAATGGGGGGGGGGGGGGTCTCTGGTGCGCTTGTTTTAGAAACTACAAAATTACCACATCAGAGGACAGCTTTAGACTGGATTTGGAGTCTTATTTCCTGATATTTGGACATCTCTCCTCTGATTGGCTAACAGCAACACAACTCTACCACTGACTCTGTTTGCTCTGCAACGTTGATGTTTTATCTCCACAAATAACACAAGCCTGAAGGAGTTCTGCTGTGTGGTGGAGTTGCTAATGCTAACGGTTAGCTTCTACTAGCCAAGACGTTCTCTGCTGTTTCCTGGACGCTAAACTAACAGCCTTCCCCATCACGAGTCAAGATGGGTGACTCCATGAATGTTAAGTGACAGTGTGACATAGATCTGTCAGACTTTTGAAATCCTAGTTTCACCGTCTATTTTCTATCAGAAGCTAATGCAGGAGATAGATGTACTGTAGAAGATTATTTTCATGTTCAGTCTGCATGAAAATCTCACAGTGACCAATTATAATCACAAATTATAATTAAAAAATGGTTTTTCAGTGTTCCACACCTTTAACGTAATGTTTTTAGGAAGTAGAGCGGTCCTCAAACCACACAAATTTGGAATAAAGAAGCTCAAGATTTTGTTTCCCCCTACAGATAATCATAGTATATACTGTGACTGGAGCAGTAAGTACCTTTCTAAATGATTTAGCAGGACTATAGGACCCCTCGGACACATCAAGGCCATCAATAGTGTCTGTACAGTCAGACAGAGGGGCGTCCTGCAATAATAAACCCAGTGAGGCGGGGCACAACCGAACACATTCATTAGCTGTCAGTACACACACGCACGCGCACACACACACACAGGGAGTGCATGCAAAGCGATGAGGTTCTGGGGACGAAGATGAGCCGTTGATAAAAGCATGGCAACCAGTGAGCATTAGCATGCATTATAGAGGCACCACGAGGGGCTGCTATACAGAAGGGGGCTCATAACATGTCATACTGGGGTAAACTGATGACTAAAGCTGGATTTTTCTTGCTTTGCTCAAATCCATGAGAAAAATAAAAGCAAAATGTTTCATGGTAAGCCATGCAATAAGAACCACTTATGTTCTGCATCATTTCCTCTCCAAAGAGCAAAAAGAACAAAACTGCACAAGTCCAAAAATATGATCATTTGACCAAAAAAGGATTTGGTTCAATGTTTCAAGACAACAAAGTCAGGCTGCTAATTCTGCTGTGAGACGACAAACCAAACAAATGAACAGAACAATGTATGAATATGGATCGAGTTTGAGCTGGCAGGTCTGGAGGCTAAAGCAACGTTACCTCTCTCACTTTTACTCACCTGTAAGACTGACAATCTCTGTGATCAAAAAATAACGTCACAGTTACAAAGTCCCCCTGGTTTCAACACGGCGGACATGTTTGTATTCTTTTAATCGCAATCATTCTCTATTACCTGATGTACAAGGGATACATTTAAGTCATATTTGTAAAAAAACAGCTCACTTTTTACACAAGCTTCACAATAGTCACACATTGCAGCATGTTGGTTTGAAGAGGAAGCTTCCGGACCTGGACAGAACTTTTTACAGGATTTCACTGGTCTTGTTTCAACACAGACACCTCAAGATGTTTCACAGGTACGAGACATGTGTTCCTCTCCAGGTGAGGATATTCTAGCAGCGAGGCATAAAGGTGCAAAGGTCACAGACTGACCTGGTTGAACGCCCGTTCCACCACAGTGCCAGCACACAGCAGCTGAGACTGGGGCCCAGCTGTCTTTATGTCCTGCAGGTTCTGCTCTCGGATCTATGAGAAGAGGTTAACTCAATGAAAACCATGGCAACCATCTTCACCACTATAGGAGAATATGAGTCAGTGAGGGGTGGGAGGGGGGGTGCGTTACAGTGTGAGAATGTGAGAGTGTGTGAAAGAGTTAGTGAGAGTGAGAATATGACAGAGAGTGAGTGAGTGAAAAAGTGTGTGTGAGTATGTGAGCGTCAGAGAGTGTGTGCGAGAGTGAGTGAGAGACAGAGAGTGAGTGTGTGAGAATGTGAGAGTCAGAGAGTGTGTGCGAGAGTGAGTGAGAGACAGAGAGTGAGTGTGTGAGAATGTGAGAGTCAGAGAGTGTGTGCGAGAGTGAGTGAGTGATCGAGTGAGTGAGAGACAGAGTGAGAGTGTGTGAGAATGTGAGAGTCAGAGAGTGAGTGAGCGTGTGAGAGTCAGAGAGTGATTGAGAATGTGAGAGTCAGAGAGTGAGTGAGTGAGTACAAACAAGAGAGTGAGACAGAATTAGAGAAAGAAAGTTAGACAGTGTGACCGATACCTTATTCCTCATTTCCAGGACTTCCTTTGGGTCGGTGTTCAGTGGGATGAACTGATTGGCCGCTGCAGCTTGGCGGAGCCCATCTTCCTTTGTCCACTGTAAATGTCACATAAAGGGTTAACAAAACACAGCTACAATCAGAGACACGATTACCTCAAGCACCAAAAATGTTCAGACATAATACGATGCAGGCGTCACAATACAAGAATCATGCGAAAATAAAGAGAACCAAGTTGGATGGCAGTAAAAACGAAAAGTAAGAAAACCAAAAGTCACCCAATGATGATGAGACACGTTTAGGAAAATCTGCCAAAGCTTCATTTATGAATTTAAATATCAATAACTTAAAATGAGTTTTCACACGCCAGTAAAATCTGTTCACCGAGGTAAAGACCACCTCGCAAAAATAAAAATATACTCCTACAAAAGCTGTCTGAGTAGCAACTATTGTGAAGAAATTATGGAAGCTGACTGCCATCAATGCAAGGAAAAAATGTAAAAGTATCTCAATGATGCAAATGTTTCTAGTCATTTCTCGTAAAAATTAGTTTAATATCTCGCAATAATGATTACGGTAAAATGCCAACATCTGGCAGGATGTCTGAATCTCATCTAGAAGAAATGAAGGACAAAGATGGAGTCAGAGGGAGCCCCTTAAATGCAATCTCTCTCGGTGTAAAAATCTGTCAGTTCGTTTCTCTGGGCAACAAAATTTAGTATCACAATATATCGTATCGTCTCCCCTGAATTGTGAAATATTTCGAATCACCAGACTTTTGCAAATAAACACCGCATTTATTTAGAAGAGTAAAACAAGCTGAAGCACTCTACTCAGAAAAATATCTTAATCAGTGCCGATAAAAACAAATGGTTCAATACTACGGTAAGTTAGACCGCACAAGAAAATACCGTAAAGCATCATGATGATAAAGCTATTCATTACAGACGATGGGTGTTTCTCAATCTCAAGGAACCTCGCCTTGATGCCTTGGTCCCGCCCCGGTTGCCTAGGAGATACGTCATCAGGAACCGCCAAGGCGTGTTCCAATCGGTTCCAATGTTCATGTGCTTCCAAGGCATCTGTCCTCCGTTTGTTAGCCGTTTAGCTAATTGAGCAAGGATACATGAGAGGTGCCTTGGTGCCTTCTCTTGATCAAAAATTTCCCAGAATGCAGCGCGGTATTTTCAAACAGATCTGATCAGGAGCCGGCAGCAGCTACTTTGGGGCAAATTTCCAGTTTAAATGTAAGTCAACTAATTGTAGCTATTGGGCTTATATGTGAAATGTTTATTTAAATCCAAAGCAGTTATCTATGGTTGGTTAGTTGGTTAGTAGTTGCAGCTTCAGTGGCTAGCAGATACTAACTCGCTTACACATTTGATTTAACCAATATATACACAATTTAAAAAGTAAGACTCGATATATATCTATATTGTAACTTAAAATTACTATGATGGGCGGGACGTAAACAGAGCACGTAATCAGGGGGCGGGCTCTGGCCGGCTGTGGTCACGTGGGGTAAGTCTGTTTCATTTAACAATTTTCTTTGACCAATAAGGACAGTGTCCTTGTAAGCAAGGCGTCTGGTCTAGCAAGGCAGTGCCTTGGTAGGCAAGGCAAGGCAAGGTTCCTTGAGATTGAGTAACACCCAATATCTCTCAGCCACAATTAGTATCCTACGATAATGTGATCACAATAATTTTACATTTAAAAGTAAAATGTATGCTTCCACATGATGTGGTTAAAACTTCAGTTTAAAAAAATGCCACAGGTGGTATTAAAGATGGAATATGACCCACGAACACCAAAGCAACATCTAGTGTGTGAAGGTTGTAGTTGCAACAATAAAACAAGGTTTCCAGCTGTTGGGATGCCAGGTTCACTGCCGATACGTGAAGTGACCAGCCTAAACTCACTCTGGTTTTAGATCTTTTATGGTCGCTCCTCTTCTGAGGATAACAACATTTTTTGGGCTCAGAAGCAGCTGCTTGACTTGCCTCGATGTGCGGAGTGGACCGTTTTTGGTATTTGGCAACCCGCAATGGTGCCCTCTAGTGGCTGGTAGATGTAAACATAAACCCAGTGTCGTGCCCGTCAAAATAAACATTTGATTATTTTTTAATTAAAATATAGCTTTTAAAGGAAAAACTGTAACTTCATTCTGCACACCTCTAAACGGTATTGTTCCATATCCAATCTTTAAGTTACTCACAGATGGAAAAACAAACACCACATTAATGAGTACGAAGATGCAAAGAAAACCGATTAAAAATGTACTTATATTTCTGAAAAAAAGTTTGTCATCATCATTGATGTTCTATTAGAACTTTAAAAAATGATTCAACACTGAAGAAAACAATCAGAATGTAAACATAAATACTGATGAGGCAGGAAAGGAGTGAGTGTTGGGTGGTGGCTGGGGGCGGTGGGGAGGGGAGTGAGAGATGGCCGGGACGATGAGGCTGGCTTACGAAGCGAGGGTGGCAGTGAGGGGTGAGCTGGCATCACCAAAGTCATTTTCCAGGCTGATACACAACAAGGACAACAGAGATAAGAGAAACACACCCAGGGACACTTGGCCATGTTGGAACAAAAAAAAGCCTTTTTCACAAAACTACAAACTAAAACATCCGTCCTTTTACTGTCCCAATGTGGAGTTTTTATTATAAAACAGATGTTTTTGTAAACCTGGTAATGCTCAGCATGACTGAGGTCAGATCTTCACCCATTCCTCCAATTAAACCGAGCAGCGGATGAAGATAGAAACAGAAATCTTCGTGCAGAATTTCATCGTTTTCATTCCTGTGTTGACCCCGGGTTTAGCTGGTTAGCTGCCAAACTGGGAGCTAAATGAGGGAAAAGGGGTGCGCTGGATGGGAATAGCAGTAGCAGGGCTGGGTTGGGTTTGTTGAACATGAGATGAACACGTAAACACGATATACTCACTGAGAAAGAGTCTCACAACAAAACACTTCCTACTTTCCCAACAGGAGATAATTGATTTTAAAAGTCACATCAAATTTCTCTTTTTCATGTTTTTTTTTTCTTCCTTTAAACAAAAATTCACTCATGCAGGCATTGAAAGAGTTTAAAGCCACTTTGGAAACAGAACTGAAGCCAGAAAGTAGAGAAACAATAGCAAGAGGCACACAAGCGTGCAACTGAAAGTAGTTGAGAGTGTTTAGAGGAAAAATTAAAATCAAAAAGCAAGCTGCAGAACTCCTGCAAAAGTTTTTTTTTTGCTGTTATTTAACTTAAAAATAAATTGTCACTATTCTGAAATGTATCCTAAAAGACATGCTACTTTCCCTTTTCTGTCTCGGTCGCCACAAATCTAGAATTTTTTTAGTGCGACTTGTTTTTTTTTTTTAAAAGCAAAAGAGTAAGCCAACATCAAAATGCAAAACTACGTGTTTAAGGGGGTGGTGAGCAGCAACATCGCTTCTTCCTGCCATATTCATCTAAAGACTCATGCCACACCCCTGCTGCTCGCTCCTCTGGGAAAAACATCAACACAAACAATTACAACACATGCAAGTGGTGGGAGGGGGGGGCATGCTCTGGGCAGGGGGCCCGGCATCGTGAAGCTTCAGGAGATCAGAAGGATGCAAGAAAGCCATGAAACATAAAGAGTAGATAGAGTCTTCTTAGTGTGTGATTGAGCCCAAAAAGGTAGAAAACTGAGCTTAGGGAAGCTTAGAAACTTCTGTAAATGTAGAAAAATTTATATTTCAACATCTCCAAACACCCAGGATGCCGAGCACCGACCCATTTCCATCAACAAGGTAGCTATAAATACTATGAACAATAAGGTAGGCACAGACCAAGCAGTTGGTTATACAGCTTGGCACGCAGACACCGGACGAGAGAGACTGCAGCAAGGGTTTGACGTGATCGTGTGTTATGTTCGTCCACACCTTAGGCTTCGACTTGGGGCTGCTGCCGTCGGGCCCATCCTCGTAGGGCTCGTCGGGCCGGCCGCTGGCATTCAGCCAGCGGGTCTTGTCGCGCTGGCCGCGCTGGAAGCTGTGTTTCAGTGGGGAGCGAGCACCTGAGTCACTGTCCTCCCCGTAGGAGTAACACCCGTGGGTTGAGGAGGTGAGCTCCGCATCACTGTACTTTTTACCTTTGTCTCTCAGAGCCGGGCAGCGGTAAGGATAGCCCGTCCTGTAGCCCTGGAAACAGAAATACATCTAAGATTAGAAAACTTCATTTTTCTTTGGTGTATAAAAAGTTATTTTTATCACACTCATTGCTCTTGCTGCTGTCCGGGATGTGTCACTTTCATCTTTGAGTGCCTCACATTTCTGAGATGCATCATAGTGGGTTTGAAAAGCATCAAATCAGCTGAGAAATTATTGTTTAATAAAGACCAAGTTCACTCGTTTTATCAACACATTTGCAGTGGTCTCTAGTATAAATGAATCAATCTCTGTGGAAAAGAAGCTCTGGTGCTCCTGTTTCAGAAAGTAGGAGTGAGCCAGAGCAGAGTGGAGTGGAAAACAGCAGGATTTGGACTTTGGATTGGCTAACAGCAATGCGATGCTACCTCTGACTCTGTTTGCTTTGCAACGTTGATGTTTTATCTCCACAAATAACACAAGCCTGAAGGAGTTCTTCCATGTTGTGGAGTTGCTAATGCTAACGATTAGCTTCTACTAGCTGTGCGATGTGCTCTGCTCTCTCCTGGATGCTAAACCAACAACAATCTTCCCCGTCGTGAGCAAAGATGGACGAGTCCATGAATGCTAATTTTCAATGCCACGTTCTATTGACTGGCTTTTCTAATACGAGTGTTTCCCTGTCTATTTTCTATCAGCAGCTAATGCAGGAAATAGGGGGAGAAGACTATTTACATCTTTAGCCTGCATGTGTAAATGACCGATTATATGTTTGAGCCCCATCTGTTGCAGTTGTTGTGTCCTTGAGCAAGACAGTTAACCCACGTTGCCTGCTGGTGGTGTTCGGAGGGACCGGTGACGCCAGTGCTCGGCAGCCTCGCTTCTGTCAGTGCACCCCAGGGCAGCTGTGGCTACACTGTAGCTAATCCCCACCACCAGCGTGTGAATGTGTGTGCACATGGGTGAATGACTGTGTTGTAAAGCGCCTTGGGGGGGGCATTTACCATTATATTTCATAAATAAGTAAAGAAAACGGGTTCCTAGTGAACTTGCTCTTTAAGAACAGGACTGCAGCAGCTTAGGTGTGATTTTAAAAAAAAAAGGTTCTTTCATTTTTTTAAATTGGTTTTCAAGGCAGCACAATAATTTACACATAAACCCCTAAAATGTTTTTCTAGAGAACAACCTAAATTATTCAATCTAGTGACAAAATTTCAATATTCTCCCACAACCATTTCCACCTTGGTAACAGCAAACTAAGCCATCATCTATAATCATACCAAATTGTCGAGCATCCTCATGAGAGCCTCAAACTCCTGCTCCCCAACTTGCCACTTGGGGTGTGTTGAGGACCCATCGCCGGCAGGCTCAGGGACCCGAGGACGGGACTTATACTTTGCGGGGTCCAGCATCACCAGATTATCTGGGCCTCCAGCGCTGGCCAGTGTTCGCACCTGGAAAACATCAAGGATGCATGCAAACAGAGAAACCACGCACAGATCCGGAACAGAAAAGGAGAAAGGTGTGGAAAGTGAGCACAGACAGACAGACAGACAGACAGACAGACAGACAGACAGGATGCAAACATAAATATGAAAACAGGAATAAAGACGAGAAGAGACAAAAGGTAGTTGTTGTGAAAAATGTAGACAAACATGATGGCAAATAAAACCCAAATAATTTGACAAAATGTAGCATATTTCAGAGGAAGTAGCCGTCCTAAAACCCGCTTGTGTCCTACCTGGATCTCACAGGCAGTCACCAGGTTGTGGATGTAATAAAAAGCTTCCTCCACAGTTTCTCCTACTGACAACAAGCCGTGGTTTCTTAGGATCAGAACCTGAAACAGTAAACATATCCCGAGTTACAATGCTATCGTTTACCTTCTTTCATTTCCGTTGTTCACACACTCCTCTTACTTTGCTTGTTGGCCCAAGATTCTTCTGGATTAGAGCCCTTTCTTCATTGTCCACCAGAATGCCGTGGTAGTCATGATATCTCACCTCACCCAGGGACAGTGCCTCAGGTGAGATGGGCAGCAGCCCACACTTCATGGCAGAAACCTGCAACAAAGATAAAACGGGATCACGCTGTGTTTTCTAGAGCTGTGGTCAAACTTTACATCTGGTTACAGCACTTACTGCAGCGCCTGCAGCTGTGTGTATGTGTACAACACACTTGACATCAGGCCGTGAGGCGTAGACGGCTGAGTGGAGAGTAAAACCGGCCTGGTTGACTCCGAGGTTGGTGCTTCCCCGGTCCACGATCTCACCTTCAAGATTTATCTTCACCTGAGGGGCGTGACACAAAAAGGTTTCAATCACAGCTGCATTCGGCACCTTTTTACAAATTTTTATTTCTAAAGCAAACATTTAAAAGGGGGGGAAATTACATCATTAGGTGGTAGAAAAGTAGAGCAGTTTGATCATTTGATCACAAAGAACAGATTCTTACCAGACTAGAGGCAGTTACTTCACTGTACAGAAGCCCAAAGGGGACAATAAGGAAGCGCTCCTGGTCAGAGTTCACCCTCACCTGCATTTCAAGAACAGGGTTCGTCATAATGACTGGATGAGGTTTTTTCAGAGGCGATTAAATTTTTTTTTTTTAAATATCGGTTCCCATGGGTATGTGAAGAGCTTTTCAATATGATGAAAAATGCTCCAGAAAAACATCTCCTGCACCTTTTACAATAAGTAAACAATCCCTGCTAGAACTGTACCTTTAACACACGCTGAAGGACAAAGAACCTTTAAGATAGGATAACGTATTTATCAGGAGGATGGTCCTACCGTGAGGTGGTTGTAGATAAGCTCAGACCAGCCAAACAAGTCAGAGAGACGATAAAATGCAGCCAGTTTGCAGCGAAGCAGCTTCTCGCCTTTTTCATAGGAAATAGAGTCTGAACCTCGCAGATCATTGACAGGAGTCACCATCCCCAAACCTGAGACACAGAATTAATAAAAGCTGTTTTAAATCACATATTTATGCTCCTCATCAACAAGAGACAGAACATTTAGAAATATTCTGCTTATGAATAAAGCCTCTGTGGTGAAATCAACTCCGGCATACGCTGCATTAGTCATCGTGAGAGCAGACTAAGAAGAGCTGAGGTCAACAAGGTCACACACGCTTATTGTCCTTTCTGCTTACTCATGTTGAGTGCAGCCATGCCTCCTTGTGGTGCAGCGGGATACATGGAAGGCATGCTGGTGGTCATGAAGTCAGCAATCTGCTGCAGCGCCAGCAGGCTCGTGGGCGTCTTCCCCTTCTTCAGCTGGTCCTGGATCATGGTCTCCAGCTCGTCACAAAACGCCTGTCAGTCAGAATAGGCGAGAAAACACAAATATGCTCATCGCAAGCTGATTTTCAGATTTCTAATTAAAGCTGTGCTTTTAAAACAGACCACTGGGCATTCAGCTCTTCGACGTTATACTGTTTATACTGGGTCAGTCATGTGATACTGCTGGAAAAGGCTGCTTACTTCATTCAACACACGATCGTGTTGCTTTCATTAAAATCAAACAGTAGTTTAGTGAATTTGTCCAGAGAAGGGGTCCACTGACCGGGCTCTGTAGTATCATGGACACCCTCTTCCTCTGCTCCATCATGTTGAAGTCCTGTCTCAGGTCAGGAGCCATGTTCCTTTCCCTTTGGTACTCTGGACTGCTCTCGTCCACCCGGTCGAAATAGCGCTCCTTGTGTGGGGCTGTGGTGGGAGGGGGAGCCGTCACCACACCGGCACCTGACTCTCCGTTCATCCTGAGTGGCGTCCTACACCAGACAGAAGGACAAATGCATTTCTGACTGTCGTGAAACGAGCTGCACGAATGGCTTCAAAAATCAGCTTATGTTTGTTGTGACTTTACAAAATACAATAATTAATCCGTCTCTGCAGTGATTGCACAAAATTTATCTTTAAAAGCAAGAATCTTTTAATTTTCACTCTGTTCTCCTTTAATGCTTGAAGATTTTAGTTTGAAAATAAACCTCTTCAGTCTGTAAACCAGAAAACCAATCACACAGCCCACTCTCTCCCCTTCTTCCTGCCATGATAGTGTGGCCTCTCATCCCAGTTCATAGAGATTTATTATTGATTTCCACAATGTGCTTCCTGGAAACAAAACACCAACGATCAGGGAGAAAAACATCCGAGTTAGACACGAGTTCCTCACCACCCTGATGTTTTTTAGTTGAGGATGTTAGTTCTATTACCACAAATGTTTCATTACTTCCTAGATCAGCCAGTGCAAATTAAAACAACCGACCAAAACATCAATGGACTCACAGTCAACAGAAGATGGATACTGACTCATCCCCACCCCGCTGTCAGACTAAACTAGATTAGGAGTCTGCAGCAGGACACAGAGCAACTATACAAGGGTAAACGTGCCTGGGAGAGTTCTAGGGATGGGACGATACACTTAAACTAACGATATGATGCACCTCGATATGTCATAGTCACGAAACGATATGTCACGATACGATATCAAAAAAGAAAAAAAAGGAAAAAATATTACTGTATAATAACAACTTGTTTATTTTTGTTTCCATTGCACACAGGGAAACACAAGGCCTAACAGGCCAAACACAAACAAGAACACTCTCTTAGTGCTGCTCTAACCCTAGGTTAAGTTATCTCAGGACTGGTTCTTCTTCAAAAAAACTAACATATCAACATGATCTGGTGTAATCAGTGATCTTTGAGCAGAAACAATGTCTCCTGCCTGCAGTGTTATTGCAACAGGCGTTGTGACTTGACGTGATGACGTCACGACGCACTGCACCGTTCCCCGGATTATTTTTTATTTAGTTTTACCCTGCTTAATCAGCAGATAGTGCTGTCAGCCTGCCACCATAAGCCCTTTTTATAAGACACACCATGCTGGCAAATCAGCGTAATATTACCAAATTTTGCGGCATTCGTGTTGCCACGCTTGATAGTAATATTGCTGTAATATTGCTGTAATATTGCGGCTTCGCCGGTTTTATAAACGCACTTTAACTTAACAGAGGGAGGTGTCAAATTAATGCCGAGCTCCGGCCGGGAACTACAAAATGAAAGTGAAACTAAACACGGCCACAAGTTTCGTTTTCGAACCAGCTGAGATGATAAACTGGAGCGATGCGGAGCTCCAGGAGCGTCTCTCCGTTAGATCTGCAGCTCAGATCATCTGACTGTTCACAGTGATGGTGGAGGACACACACCTGTAGAGAAATGTGGAAAAAAAACTCAACGAGCGCGGCTTTGATCGCAATAAAAAGCAAGTTATGTCCAAGATAAACGGAAGTCCGTGACAGCGCGGAGACCGCCCCCATACCTCCTTTATGCCACCATCGCGTAATCTTTTATAAAACGAACATGATTGCGCAACATTACCGCCACAGTCTGAGCTCTTATAAACGACCTAACGCTCCCAGATGCCTCATAGGCGTTGCGCAAATTAGCGGCATTGTTTTATAAAAAAGGCTTTAGACTGTATGTCCGCCATACACAAATCATGCAGCAGTGCCATCTAGTCTTTATTTCGCGATCCTTTTTTTTTTTGACTCGATGCATTTTGTCACGTTTTATATCGCGAAATTTCGCCAAACGATATTTCGTCCCATCCCTAGAGAGTTCACATGAGTGGTGGGAGGTGCCCTGGAAGGGACTGATGCAGCCCGTTAGACCACATCAATACAAATGTGCAGCTACAAGTCCCATGACAACTGCTGCCTGAACTCAAAACATGCAGCGTCACGCTGGGAGGCGACGGATCTTCTCAGTGCTTCTGTCTGTTCTTATTAATGTTCTGACATTTCTCACAACAACAAAACATTTCCACAGATCCCCTGCTTTAATCCGAGTTTCAGGGTTGGCAGACTATTTGTGTTCATCCTGATCAATAGTCTAATTTAAACATGCAAATGAAATCTGGAAAATAAAATTGCTTTAGGATGATGGATAGAGATGGATCGGTTTTAGTATTCAGTTTGGGGACAATGGTTAGTGATGCGATGAACAAAATCAACAAATTATTTGAATCAGCATGGATAAACTAGAGTAAGGCAAGTAAACCAGATTACCACCAGCCTATAACATCGTTGATAGAGAAATTCAGATTACACTGCAGCTAGACTCAAACTAGGGATGCACGGATCCGATCTTAATATCTGTATCGGTACAGATATAGAAGAAAATTCTAGATCGGAGACTATGGGCCCGATCCATAAGAATTGATCTATTCAGTATATTTCTATGTGCTGTGAGTGACAACGTCATGCGCTACAGTCCTACACTGTGCAGAAGTTCACGTTGATTTCAAACTGGAGCGAGCAAAAGGATCGGCAATTTGGAACTTTTGGGCCCCTGTACAAAAGGATGATCCCAGTCTTTTTCATATAGTAACAAATAGTTCATTATGTAATACAGTTTAATACTGTTTTTCCATATCGATATCGACCGATACTAAACTTGGTGTGACACTTGGTGTCACATGGACACATTAAGGAAAAGGTCTCAGTCCATGGCCTTTCAATACTCAAGGGTGCCACTCAGTGTAGTTACGTGTGCATCTAAGTCGAGCTGCGGCAATAATCGAGCTAATACCTTAACCAGAAGGAGAGCCTCTATCCTATTTTACATCTCTTTTAGAAAATTTAATTATTGAATGAAGTGTGCTCGACTCTACAACGGTATGTGACGACATGCGCCCTTTCAAGCTGATCTATTCTTCTGGTTAGCCTACAGCAAAACACAAAAAAAATAGTAAACAAACGCTGGCGGAGTAAAAGCAGGATATCCAAAATGGCCAAAGGAACAAATGACAACAGCACTACAACACAGTACATTTGGTACGTAGTGTACTGTTAAATGGTGTTACACGTGTTACATTATGGCAGTATTATCAGAAGACCGCTGCCGTGGACTTGTCACTTGTAGAAGGGGGAGTGCCCAGGCTGGTCATAGCTTGGCTAAGCTGGACTAAGGAGTTTACATGCATTTAAAAATGCTGACTTCAGTCAGACTAAGGCAATAATTTACTGCATTTAAAGGCACTAATTGAAATTTGTTTGGTGCAAGAAAATGTAGTGATACTGGAAATGCATCAAAATTAAGACATTTTTAAAACTCCTGAAGTCACAACAAACTGTGTCCGACAGCCAGAGTTGAAACACACACACTAAAGCTGCATAACATCACTGTAGTGTCTGCATTTCTGACCCATGTCAGACTGGTTTACAGGAGGGCCTTAATGCTCCCTGACTTCTTGTCAAATCTGATCCACTTTAAAGAAACTAGCCGTCAACTTAGATGTTGCACCGGTTATTTGGCTGGTTTGTCACTTGGTGCAATGATGTGCACCAACAGTTAAGTCACATGAAAACCCGACAAAAAAGTGGCAACAGGACTGAATAATCAAGATGCTCTTGTAACCTTCTGAGTGAAAACACACAGAGGACTCAGCATTTCTATTAAAGCAACCAAGACTTCACTCTACACCAAGAAATAAACAAATGCAATCTGATATTAATGACTCATGACCAACACAGTGCAAGATTTATATATATATATATATATATATATACACTGCAGTTTCCACTCGAGCTTGATGCCTTAAAATGTGAAATCTATACAATTTCAAATTTTTTTTAAACAATGTAAATGACTCTGCATTAACAACAGTTGATCTTATTCTCATCATTTCTAACCAGCTTGTTCTGTTACAGGCATCCATTTTTTAAGCTTGCCATAGTTCTAGGACAGGGGTGGGGAACCCTGGTCCTGGAGGGCCGGTATCCTGCAAGTTTTGGTTGTAACCCTGCTTCAACACACCTGATTTCAATTAGCAGGTGATTAGCAGGCTTCTGCAGAGCTTGATGAGTTGCTGCACAGGTGATTCAAGCACTGAATCAAGTGTGTTTGAGCAGATAAACCACAAAACCTGCGGGATAGCGGCCCTCCAGGACCAGGATTCCCCACCCCTGTTCTAAGAGAACACGCAGGGGTTATGGGGGTCTGAGGCAGAAGAAGAGTGCATGGCATTTAAGGAGTAAACCAAGATTCATAAAGCAGTTTGGGGATCGGCTTTCCTTTAAATACAACAAGCTGCAAACATTACAGAGACACTCGTCCAAGAATGAGGAAATGCTAAACAAAAGAATAATGCACTTGCTTGACACTCCTCATCATTCTAAGTGGAGACACGATGTGTGTGAACAGGAAAATGGCTGGGAAGTCGTGATGCATGCACTGTGTGAGAGGTTTGGGTAAATTTGGATCGTGGTGCTCCTTCAACAGCGTAATACATTCATGAGGGGCGCCCAGAATTTGAAACGGGTTTGATATTTGTGCAACTACACAATCATCAAATAAATACATGATAACATTTTACTGTGCAGACACCTCAAAAGTTCTGGTTGAGCGTATTTCCTGCTACATTAGCCAACCCAACGCACCCCAGCATCAACATCTCCATTCCATACAACCAGACCAGTTAAAAGAAATGATTATTTAATTTTTGATGGACAGGGGAGCATAACAATGTCTACTGATGCAGAACGTTGCCCTCCTTTGACCGCAATCACCTCCTCTGCTCTCCCTCAAAATTGTAAATCTGGACCCGACTAGCCTCCACTCTTTGTGAAAGTGCAGTTTCTATGGAAACTGAACACATCACCATGGAAACACAGGACAGCTTAAAATGATTACTGTTATGTAAGAACTGGAGCTGGAGGCTGACATCACGCTGCAAGTGGTGGAACAATGCAGACATCTTTAAATAAATGTGTTATTAACCGTTTTATGTTAAAGTCAAAGCACGTCAGAGATGAAGGGTGAGGAGTTTATGGATAATTTAAGTAAGAAAATCTCAAAGATTAGGGGAAAAATCTCTACAAATATATTTGTAAAGTGATCTTATGAATTGATTCTGCAAACCACACAGACCAGTGTTTTCATGTCTTTGGTGTAAACTGGAGCGATGTTACTGCATTCAACCAAAAATGCAGAACAGAAGCTAAAGTTGAGTCAAACTTTTATTTACAGCTGAGATAAATCCACTCATCTTAAAAATTTACTCTAGAATTGCAGAAATCCAGACAAACTGCAGCAGTAGCTCTGCAGGTTGGTCTAGCCACGCTCCATTGTTAACCTCAGCAGGTAGGCCAGGCCAATCACAGTGCACCATGTTTGTGGAGAGATGTTGGGCAGGCTTAGCACCTTTACAGCAGAGCTTTATTTATGATGGCAGCAGAGCTGTGACAGAACAAAACAACAATGATGGCTCAGGGACGGTGCTAGTTTGAAACAACTTTGGCATCAACGTTGGACCATTCAGATTTGGTCTTTTCTTTGAAACGTGAGCAGATAGAGGCACTTAAGTCCTTTATTTGCGTCTTCTTCTTCAACGGTGTATGGCGGACTGCCCTGTTGACTGATTATTGTCAATATGAATACGTCACATTGTTCATAGCTCTGTCCAATAGCATGCGGAGGCAGTTTGAAAGACACTCGTAGATTCCGCCCAATGACTGAGCTCTATCTATGGGTCGCTGTGGCCACACATATATAGGATGGATTGCCAGACTAGATCACTAGCAGACCTAAAGTCATTCAAACCAGTTCATAGAGCTCACCAGTTGTAAGAGTTTTTTCCTCTTTTAAAATATTTAAAGATTAAAAAGGAGGAGATAATCTGACAAAAACGTTACTGTTAGAGTAAAATAAGAAACTTTTTGTTTGGTATAATTGTTTAAATTATGATCATCTTTTGTTCCCTTGCTGCTCAAAGAAACTGTTTAAATAATCTGGTCACATCTTGACCGAGTAGGGCGGATGATCTCTTTGATCATCTTCTGATACCGGGTCAAGGTGCATTTCTCTCCGACGGAGTGTCCTAGTTCTGACAAGTTTTCATGTGTAATGATAAACTCAGACACATGCATACTTTCTCTCAGTCAGTACCTTAGGTCAGAAATGTCTGCTGCTGTTGTCTCATTTTCCAGGGCAATGATTCACTAGACATCTTTGTTTGAATTAAACATAAAAAAAACAATATGCTTCCTGTTTTCTTCACTTCTTGCGCCATAACACCTGCAAATTGTTAATCAAGTCAAATAATCAAATATCCAATAATGCATCAGAGCTGAGCTTCAGACAACAGGATTTGGAGTCTTATATTTGGACATCTCTCCTCTGATTGGCTAACAGCAATGTGACTCTACCAGTGACTGTTTGCTCTGCAACGTTGATGTTTTATCTCCACAAATAACACAAGCCTGGAGGAGTTCTGCTGTGTGGTGGAGTTGCTAATGCTAACAGTTAGCTTCTAGTAGCCGAGACATTCTATTCTGTTTTCTAGACTCTAAACCAACAACAGCCTTCCCCGTCGTGAGTCAAGATGGGTGAGTTCATGAATGTTAAGTGACAGTGTGATGTAGATCTGTCAGGCATTTCAAATCCTACTGTTTCACCGTCTATTTTCTATCAGAAGCTAATGCAGGAGATAGGTGTAGGAGACTATTTTCATGTTCAGCCTGCATGAAAAACTCAAGAGTGACTGATTATAATCAGAAATAATACTTAAAAAGGCCTTTTCAATGCTCCACACCTTTAAAAAGGTCTCATACTTTTATAAAGCAGACCAATTAAATCTAAAACTCAAATTCAGTGCTGTCATCATAAATACTTCAAAATCCCACTGGTGATGTTCCTAAAGAAATGGAGTGGAGGCTATTTTACCAAAACAATTGATCCGTTTATTTCTCTTCAACAAGAGAAGAAATAATCTGTAAAACAGTCTCTCTCCCTCTCTGACCCTCAATATGAACTCCAAATAAAAACTTTATTTCCGTTTGTTTTTAATTCACTTTGGAGAGGCGGAAGTTCGCTCTGACAACATTTTCAGTCTGACTGAGCTACGACTAAAAGATCCATTTTATTCAGTCCAAAAACCTGCCACTCAAGTGATCACCAGCGAATAGATCTTTATTATTGGCATAAATAAAATGGTCTTGAGAGTTGTTGGGATTTTTTGTGTGTGGGTTGCTTTTGTAGCCTGTATTTTTTCCCTTTAGACTTTCAGACACACACTGACAAGACCTCCTTAGATCTCTGAGTTGGATGCCTTTCATTACTAGAATTGCAGAATCTGATGGCAGCAGCCCATGTGTTTCTGTCAACGCACAGTCTCCAGATTTGATGACCAGTATGACGGGATTGGGAAGCATTCTAGCACTCCACCCTTCAAGGTCTCATTTTGTGCCCAAGATTGTAATTAGTGACACAGACAAGTCTGTTTTTTACAGCACAAGAGTAGCAGGCAAACAAAACGAAGAGGCGACAATGTGTGCTGACGTCAACGATCACAAGGCTGCACTGTAATAAATGACAACCTCAAAAAGTTGTTTCAATTTATTTTTACTATTTCACTCAAGTCTCTCTTTTAAGTTTTCATTGTTAAACTCAATTTTGTCAGTTTTGATGACAAAAACTAAAATGTGTGTGTTATTTCAACAAATTGTTATATTGTCATTCATTCAGTCAACTTAAAACTGCAATTTATAGATTTAAAAAATGACCCCGCCCACTGCAAAAGCTGCAGTGGGTGAGGTGCATTGTGGGTAGTCATGTTCTTAGTAATTTTGTTCTATTTTGGGGCGTTTATGTATGTTTATTGTGGGTAGAGGGTTATGTAGTGTTGTGTGTCGTGTTGTTCTTAGTTATTCTTTGTTCAGTGTTGCAAAGGTGGAGTTATTTGTTATTGTCATGTTGGCACCGTAAGTGAGGAGGACGGTTGAAAGAATGGGACCGCTGTGCCGTTCAACTGTTCTTCTTAAAGTGGTGGCTTGTACTACTACTACTGTTGTCAGCTCCTTGAGTTCAACTCTCACTGGCTACCTGCAGTAACGCAGTGTATGAGAGGTACAAGTTAGCTAGCTGGCATCTTTTGATGTCGCTGTTAGCTTCCTGCTCCTCTTCCTGCCATGTGGCTGTACATATTCTTCTAACTTAAATATATAAGTTAAGATAAGGTAGAATTGTGTGTATATTAAACAAGAGAAAATGTGTTTTTCGAATTGCTAATCTGACATAGTTTGTTGTTTCAACTCACAATATTAATTTCAAACAATGCATTGTTATTATTTATGTTATTTGTACAACTTGACAGTTAGAGTTGAAAGAAAGTGGTTGGTTAAGTTGACTTGACTCATGTTTTTAAGGCAGCCGGTGAACTTTCATTTTTAAGTTTAACTGGCTTAAGATTTATTACAGTGTGGGAAAGAAGGCAAAAAATAAATAAAAATACTATTGTACTCTACATCACATTGAGAGAACATTTTGTCAGTCAGTATAATCATGTGTCTGAAACAGCTCCTCTCTGCTCATATGGTTTATCTGATTTCACGCTGTACCATCAAAATGCATTTATACAACTTCTGACACAGATATAACACATTTGTGTACTGAAGTCAGCTTTAGTGTCCAATTTGTTGTAAAAGATGCCTGACTGTACTACAAGTATCAACCTGACACACTACTGAGTGATTACGTGTGGAGAGGAAGGAAGTAGAGGGTGATGTAGTAAAAATGGAGCTGAAACACACTTTCAGCTGCACTGCAGTTCAGGGTGTGGGCGTGTGGAGAGTGGGAGTTAAACAAACACAAAGTACTGTGTCTAATGCAAGTTTGTCTGTGATTTAGTGTGTGTGTGTGCATGAGAGAGAGAGAGAGAGAGAGAGAGAGAGAGTTCATCCTTTAGTGCACTCAATTTACAAATATTAGTGTAGTCAAATAAAAAACTGTATTTTACTGTGCCTAGTTAAGGGTGGGATGTGCCTGATCCCATTAGGAATAACAGCTCTCCATCTAGCCTCTTGCAGCGTGACATGATGCAGTTCATCTGTCCTCTTTAGAAAATATGCTTACAAGCTAAAAACCAGCTGACCTGGGTGGATAATATTTTGCAGGACATACAATGACCTCAAACAGGAAACTGCTCCATCACCCCACAGCTGAACTAAACAAAACACACCCAAATAGGAAAAGGACCATTTTTCCAGCACAATTGCCTAAATAAAAAAATAAAGAGGAAAATGTGAAAACAAAAATGCCACTAGGCCTGCTCTGGTAGCAAGCTAACACTTAGCTAAACACATTGGGGTGAAAGTACGAGCCCTCACTTGTTTTGAGTACATTAAGAAGATTAAGAACAGGTAAATACATTCATTCAAACGTTTTTAAATAACGCAAAAGATTGTTAAGAGCGTCAGACGGTGCAGAGCAGTCTCCTTTCAGACTCCCCCGCTCACTAAACTGGCAACACACCAGCAAAACAGACTGCTGGACGAGAACGACAACGGCACCAACACACACGTAAACACATGGGCCGTATTGCACCTGAAGCTACCGCTGAAAACAAAGTATATCGATTATTTTGGAGCTTACCCTCTCTTTAATGTTGCGGTGAAATGAAAACTAAGCTATGCTACGAGTGAAAAGGGATCTTTTCTCTGTTTCTATCCCCTCCTGTGGTGGGTTTATTATCTCTCTGCACTCACCCTGACTCCGCCCATCCACCTTCATTCTACTTGGGTGCGGCAGGAGCTAATCTCTGATTTACGATTGGTCACTTAAAAACACATGACAAATACAGGCATAGTGATTGGATAATAAACTTTAAGCCCGCCTCTTAAAGGGAAGGTGTTTTTTTGTCCGTACCCCAAAACGCACATATAAAAATGGGAAATAAAATTAAAACCGAGAAATGTATTTAATTTTCTCGGATCATTGCATTTTCAAATAATCCAACAATTAATCCACCATCATTTGCAAAATCCATAGTTTGTTTGCAAAGAAAGAAAATAACTATGACTTAATTCAGAGGAAGATGCATAAGCAAAACGTTTTTAGCAGGGAGATATGTCAAAATGTTTTAGTTCAATTGCAAGAATGTACAATTTTGTATTTTTAGAGCTTCAGTATGATAATAGGGGAGTAGTTTAACAAATTTCACGAACTACTCAGGATCTGCCACTAGATGGTAATGTTTTTCCACTTTATTATCATTATTCCTTTTATGTCTCCAGGTGAAACACACAATAAGATGTCAAAACTCATTTGCAAGAGTGACCTGGTCCAGGAAGGCTGCATGAAAACAATACAGGGAATCACACAAAACCACACGTTACAACAAAGCACAAGGAAAACAGCATAAAACCTTTTATTAAAACAGGTTTGGGATCATTCAGTGTTTTTAGGCAGCGTGTCTTTTTCTCACCCTTTTAAAAGTGTAATAAATTGACCTGGTGAAATCAGATTAGTAATCTTTAATTCATTTAGAAGGTTATCCCAAGAAGCTGGAGCAAAACCATTTCCAAGTGATATGCATGATATAAAAACTTGACTTTTGTTTTCGAGTGTGCTTTTTACGTCTCAATTCTTTGAACATGTGAAGCTAATTTGTTATTTGTATTTTTCTCTAAAAAAAATGCATGATTTGTTCTGTTTGTTTGGTATATTTAGAATTATGAAAATTGAACCACAACTAAGTTATATGGACTCTTTTGTCATAATACCGTAGTTTGGTGTGATCATGAATGAATGAATGTTTTTTTACATCAGACAAACAAAATTGAAACAATATCAAATAATGATTGTTAAAGAATTCAATAAGTACAGAACAAAACACAAAATATTCATTAAATTATTGTCCAAGAGGAAGTTTTATCTATCTTTTAAAAATTAGCAGTGGAACTAGCTACTGTAACACTTGTGGATAATATCTGATAATTCCAACTGAAGAACCATGAAATGTAACATTTGTGGCTATTGTAAATTTTATATAATAGCACATTAAAAACTTCTAAAATAAAACTGAAATCGAAATTCTTTAAGACAAGTGACTTGTTCAATGTGGCTACTTGTTAGCTCTTCTGTTCACTTTGTTTCTCCAAACTGAGGCCGTTCAAAGAGCTATCAAGATAAGATATCAATGGTTCATGACCTCTCATTTCAAAATATCCTAACTGTTGATTAAAGTTGGAAATAAATATGAGTGTATTGCCTGCACCCTTTTCAAGAGTGATCCAAATGCCTTGACCTCTGACTGTTGCGGTGTTAATCCTGTTCCATACCAGTCGACACGCAACTCCTGACTGATCCCAGAGCAGCGCTGACCATTTCAGTATTGTGAATAATTGTGGTCTGCTTCGTAGCATGGAAACACCCGCTAGGGGGTCTAAATATAACCAGCTGAGGTGTCTGAAGATCCCAGGCATGAAGATGATATCCTGAAAATACACACCTTACTGTGGAACTTTCCTAATCTATTGTGTGAACGTTGCTGAGACGACTCCATGTTTCTGATCTTTTACATCAATTTTCTTATTGGAAGCTAAGGCTAAAGTACAATAAATCATCTGCAAACTTCATTTACATTTCAACACTAATATCTGGCTCACCTGTTTTCTCTTAGCAGCCGTTGAGAGAGTAACGATGAATCCAGCTACCTTCATTTCAGGCAGCACTAATCAGCTCCTCTTAACTGCAGCTGGAGTTCAAACTCTAACCTTCCAGGGATGCTAATGAAATAATGTGTTGTATTGATATGGTGTATTCTTGTCATTTTCATTATTGAACAGTAAAGTATTATTGCAGGTCAATTGAGCAGGTAATTTTTCAACATTTGCTATTCAATGAACCCACAGAGCAGCCCCAGAAGAAGAGTGTGATACTGTTGCGACTTCTACCAGCAGTTATTTCACTTGTACTCAAAGATGGTATTGTACTGGACACCCCCTCCTCCTCCTCAGCCTCTCACAATGAAACAAGGGTTAGCCTGTCTTTCCTCCAACCTGTTTTTTTACTCAGTCCTTTATGAAAATGTTGTATAACCTTTGACCCCTGAAGGTTACCCTTTAAACTGTTGTCGTGTAGCTTTAGCTTCTGCAGTAACATCTTATTCAAAAATACTACATGAAATTATTTTTTTAAATGAGACTTCTTCAATTAGTAAATTCAGAAAGTGAATGAGTTGTTGCAAAAGTAATGAAAACAAACTCGAATGAATACATTTTTCAGAAAAATTTAGGAAATTTTAATATCTGTTATTTCTTGAACTCATGTATGACCATCAAATTAAATATTTAAATGTCTTTCAGTATTGGGAACATGCAGAATTTGAATGCAGCTGGGAGGAAGGCAATCTGCTTGGGCTACATGATGAAGCAGTTGGTTGCACTGTGGCAATGCAGCAAAAAGGTTGCCGGTTCCAATCCCAGCTGCAGCTTTTCTACATTGAGTTAGCATATTCTCCCCATGCCATGTGGGTTTTATTCAGGTGCTCCGGGTTCCTCCCACAGACCAACACCAGGCACGTCAGGCTAACTGAGGACTTAAATTTGTCCCAAGGAGTGAATTGTTGTTTTTGTCGGCGTGTCCCTTTGATGGACTGGCGATCTGTCCAGGGTGTCTTCCACCTTTCGCCCAATGACCTCAATAAATAGGCACAAGCTCCCAGCCTGGAGGAATAAGCAGGTAAGGTAATGAGTGAGTGAATTGCTTTTGCCACATAACGTTTAATGTTGTCTATCATTTATCAACTCAACGTAATAATTCTAGCAATTGTGCAAGAGTCTGTGCTGACATGGTGTTATTTTTATTTTCATAATGTGGCAGTTACTCATTTTCCAAAAGAAGTAGACCTGTCAAGGATGCAGACTTAGGTGTTACTGTAACCATTCTCAACATTGTAAGTTTGACAGTGGCAGAGGAGATAAGTGCCCGCCCCTTAACCGGAGGGTTGCAGGTTTGAGCCCCAGCTGTTGCGGTTGTTGTGTCCTAGGGCAAGAAACTTAACCAGTGGCGCCAGTGCTCGGCAGCCTCACCTCTGTCAGTGCGCCCCATGACAGCTGTGGCTACAATATAGCTCATCACCACCTGTTCTGTGAATGTGTGTGTGCATGGGTGAATGACTGGTTGTGTTGTAAAGCACCTTGGGGGGTTGTAGAACCCTAAAAGGCGCTATATCAAATACAAGCCATTTACCATTCTGCAAATTATCTATAACAAGAGCTGTGATGACCATGCCTGAAATGGAAGATTTTGCTTTTAGTCTATTCTTCAACATCAGCGATGCTTACTGATGATTCACCTACGTTTCAGACGCTGATACAGCATCCCAACACACCGTTGCATGACAACAGCCTGAACAAGGATTCTGATTTATGAAATGTTAAACCTGCAGTCCGGTTTTCTCACAGCAGTATTACACATGTAAACTGAAATGTGAACTAAGTAGCATTTCTGCACAAAGATGATACTTGCTTAGTCTTTGCATGAGACAGTTTTAGTTTACATTCCTGATGCAAAGGACGACAGTGTTGAGTGACACAGAGTCAAGATACTCCTATGTGCCCAGCAGCATCTCAGCATTGAACTTATGTTCACCTCACTGGTGCCAAGGCTAAATGACAGCTTCTGGTCTTTAAACAAAATTATACGTCGTGGACACCATTGGACCTAAAAGCTTTGTGATTTCAGATTTCTGATTCTGAAAAGGCTTTAGAAAAAGGTTTTATCTATCTCTATTAGAAGAGACTAAATATTCAGTGAAAGGGGCAGTGAAAGTTCTTTACTCTTGACCCCCATGTCTTTATATCTTTGTCTCCTTGCCATTGTTTTGAGTGTTTTAGGAGTACTACCAGATCATTAAATATATTACATAGTTATTTCCAGAATTTGCCAAAAACAGATATAACTCCACAAATTCTTAACATAAGGCAATTATTTTGAAACTTCATAAGATGATCTCTTTAAAAATGGGATTACTTTTAAATAAAATTCAAAAAAAAATTTCAGCCATTTTATCCTTCTTTTTCTTAAAATAGGCCTCATATAAAAAAACTGGGCGGCAATTAAAATCACTCAGAGGGTCTCAAATGGACCCCAGGGCACAATTCGGATAGGCTTGTTGTCAGGGGCGGATCTACAGGGGGGCAAGGAGCGACAACTGCCTGTAATAGAGCTTTGGCCCCCCAGATCCCCCCTGCTTTTATGTCATTTAAGTATGTCCTTACCTTGACTTTTCAGCTGATATTTGTAACATCTGCTAAGAGTAATACACAGCTAATATAGACAAGGGTGTGTTTTCACCAGGTGTGTCTCGGGTGTGTCCCAGAAGCGTAGTGTTGCGGTGCTCCACTAAATTTATGCTTCTGGTCTATTTTTTATGTGCTATGCTTCCAGAACACAACAAGCTCTGCTGTTCAAATCGAGCCAGAAAGAAAATAAAAAAGGGAACATTTTAAAGCATCCGTCAACCTTCAAAATAAAAGACACTTGCAGAATTCCTATTGTTTAATTAGTAAAAAGAGGATATGTGACACCACCACCTACCATGGTTGTTTAGAACATATCCTCAGTGTCTGAAACGCTCCATGTAGGAAAGGATGCGCCACTGAGGTCACAGGGAAAATGAGTCTATTAGTCACACATCCAGTGGAAAGTTGGGGTCAAGCTCTCCTAAATGTGATGGCTTAAATCGGTCATGTACAATAATTTAGTTTTTTTTTCTGAATTTGTCTTCTGTGTTATTTATTTAGAGGAACATTTGTGTTTTTATATTTAAACCTAGAAATTACTTTATTAGAAGAAAGAATGACACAAAAAAGACGTTCTAAAGGTTTTTGTGGACGTTTTGTTGATTTAGTTTGCACATCTTTTCACATTTATAAGCTGTTTCATCATTTTCTCTTTATTTTGAAACGAATTATTGCACCGTTGCTGGCGTTTAGACAAAGGTTTATGAATAAAAGAGTGACACTAAAGGAAAACATTGGTGGTGAAGGTGAAAGGTGTCTCAGGATGAGAACGCTACCTGTGTTTATGTCCCGCCCCCTCCCGTGCCCCTCCCCCCTCCCCCCAGACGTTTGAATCACTCAGCTCGTGCTGCCGCCGCCATGCTGAGCTGCGAGACTCTCTAAACTTTTATCAGTGCGGCTCGTCTCCGTTCACACCGGCACAGGGAGAGAAGAGAAACCTCCTCACGGTGAGTATTTTAGCGCTTTAAAGACTTTAATTAGCGCTGGCAACAGCTCTTTTCCTCCCTTCCCCGTAGCACCGAGAGGTTTGTGTTAGAAATGTGATTTACTTGTGTGTCGTCGGACACTTCTCACCCAGCAGCTGCACTTGTTAGTCCAGAAATGCAAAATGATAAAGAAACATACTCAAATGTATCTGGCGTGAGTTTCAGACTACTTTTATCCAATTAGTTAAACCGTATTTACAAAAGAAATAATCAAATTGCTAGCATACAAGGATGTGTTGGGAATCCACGCTGTTAAAGGGCAAATAGCACCTGAATCTGCTGATATTATGCACCAACAGCTCACTCGCTTTACTCCGTCCACCTTTTAAGATACCACTCTGCCACCCAGAGGTCACTCAGGGGTCTCTACTCTTGGCATGCATAAATCAAGGCTTCTCTTTCATTGCAACAACAAAAGGCCGTTTATTGACAGCGCTGAAGCACGGCTGCATAAACGCAGCTCGTTTGAGGAGCATCTTGAAAGCTGTCGTGTGGAAGAATATTTCAGCCCCACAATGTTGTGTCTCTGAAGTTGTGTTTGGGTGTTTTCCCAAGCTCGGATGTGCAGCGAGTTCATCACATACTTTACCACCTGTTTTCTTTATCAGGTTTCGCTGTGCAAATTGAGAATTTGCTTCCTCGTAGGACTTTTTGCAGCACAATCGATTAATTATTTGCTTTCTTTGGACTGTTTTCAGTCACACAAGCTCTGATATGTGATTCTACAGGTTTGGTGTGACATTTCTTCTGATCTGAGCTCATT
This sequence comes from Aphyosemion australe, assembly GCA_006937985.1. Taxonomy (NCBI): domain Eukaryota; kingdom Metazoa; phylum Chordata; class Actinopteri; order Cyprinodontiformes; family Nothobranchiidae; genus Aphyosemion; species Aphyosemion australe. The sequence continues at coordinate 419,746 of SSNS01000074.1, forward strand.
GTTAATTAAACATCTAGTATTTTAAATGCAAAAGATGAACAATATTAAAACTACCACTAATGATAGTTTTAACAGTCATTAAAACACAAAAAAATGAATTAAAGTAAAAAAGAAAAATAGGCAAAGGCTTTATATTGATTCACTATCCTGAATATATTTAATATTTTTGTTCTCAGCGTTGTTTGTTGTTTTAGAAAACTATGAAATACAATTTTTGAATGATGATAATTCTATATATACATAAACACATCCACACTGTATGCTTATATATAGATGCTGTGTACACCTACACATACATCTTTATAAACACACACACACACAGATTAATATAAATTAAAACAGTAAATAAATGCTCTCATTTATTTTTATACTGATCAATTATCCACTCTATTCTTAAATTGTACAATATTTTTACTTATCTTAATTTGTTCATCTAAGCCATGTCACAAAGTGACTTCAAAATTTGATCTGCACATATTTTTAAGAACTTTAATGTTTGTGTTTCAAGGCCAAGTTCACTGAGAAACCGTTGTTTACCTATTTTTGAAATATGATCACTCACTCTGAGTTTAACATGTAGGCTAAACGTGATTATTATCTTCTACCCCTATTTCCTGCATTTCTGCGATAGAAAATAGACGGGGAAACACTCAGATTATAAAAACCTGTGACAGTTGCACGTCATTATGTCAAATTAGCATTCATGGACTCACCTATCTTGGCTCATGATGGGGAAGGCTGCTGTTGATTCAACGTCCAGGAGATAGAGAACGTTTCAGCTAGTAGAAGCTAACTGTTATTTGTGGAGATAAAACATCAGTGTTGCAGAGCGAACAGTCAGTGGTAGAGTCGTGTTGCTGTTATCCAATCAGAGGCGAGATTTCCGAATATCGGGAAATAAGACTCCAAATCCTGCCGTCTTCAGCTCAACTCTGATCTGGCTCCCTTCTACTTCCTGAAACAGGAGCGCCAGTGCCTTTTTTCCACAATGATTGACTCACAAGGCATTCATTTATACTAGAGATCAATGCAAATGTATTGAAAAAACAAGGTAACTTTGACTTTAACTTCTTCAAGCTTACAAAAATGCTTGAGAATGTTCCTCAAGAGTTAAACAATACCCTCTGAAATCATACGGAGGTTTAGTTTACCTCTCATAAATACTTTGGAATTTTGGAACATGTTAGGATATTTAATTTTTCCCTACAAGACGACTGTTGTGCTTTTTAAATGTGTTTTCCATAGTCGGTGTGGCATTATCAGCCCTGTTTCTCTTCGCTCAGCTTTTTTCCAGAACACACGGGCTGTAACATCCCACCCATCCCCAGTAGCAAATTCTTCTGCCTCATCGGTTGATTCCACAGGTCCTAGTTGGGTGACTCGGGTCGTATCGGGCGTGGGGGCAGCCACCCGGATCTTGTCAAAACTGATGAGCTGGCTGGCAAGCTAGCGAGCCAGAATCATGTCGGCCAGACCCTAAGGGGGGGCGGCCCAGAGAGGCAGCCAGAGCAGGATATTGCTGTGTGATCGTTCACCAGACGAATCATTAAACCACTGGCTGCATGCCAGAGCGGTTCAGGCGTTTCAGCCTGTCACTCCAGCGTCCCCCCAGGCTAGCGTTTGTGTTGTGAGCTTGTCTGTGTTTTTAGCATTTCCTCGAGGCTGGCAAATGAAACGAATCACTTTCATTAATATTCTGCTGCTTGCTTACTTTTTTTTAAGTTGTTTGCATCATTTTGGATTTTTGCTCTTTTCTTCCTTGCTGTTTTTCTTTGGCTTTACTTCACCTGATTTTATGGGTGAAAATTTTCCATTAAAATAACCCTTCCTAAGCAGAAATGAGCCTTTTTAACAGCATACTTTGATTAGTCTGGTTTCTTCCTGTGTGCAAACTAACCAACCTTAAAGGTTTTCCCTCTTTTGTTGGATTGGAAGCACAAGATTTGCATGTGCAAAATGAAATTACACAGAGCTCTCTGGCATGCAGACTCCTCTTTGGAGTTCTTTTAAAATCAATAATCAATTTAAAGTTTAAAGTCAGTAAATGGGAGGCTGAACGACCTTTGTTGTTTTAGACCTGAACTTTGTGCAGAAATGGCGTTTGCTTTGGATGTTGGTGGTTATTTACTTGGATGCCTAGTTTGGGTTTAAGACCCACGTTCTGGCAGTTTGACAGATTTCACTCTCTTAAAACGCTGCAGCATTGAAATTTGTTCCTCCTGGAGGGGTGCTGGGAATTTATATAGGGAGCTGGCATTTGTTCCTAATGCCACATTTGTGTTCACATCCAAAAGCAGTTTCTAGATTGTGTCACATCTTCTTACATGGTCTTCAGTGAGTGACTTTTAATCTTTAAACAGATTTGATTGTTAGTCATCTTTTATGTTTTGCAGTTTCTGCATCTGACACATGTGGAATATCTATAAATAAAAGAACTCTATTTGATACGAACACTTTTTTGCTTTTGGCAACATAGTTTTTCTCCTACAAGTTTTTCTCTGTGCATTTTTTCCTCTGTTTTGACCCAAAGTCAGACAAACCACAAGATAAAAGATGAGAAAACTGATGTCCACAACAATGCTGTTTACCTTTGGGATGTCACAGTTGGAGGAAATAAGGGAGGGGTTGTTTGATCTTGCAGCGCCCTTATTGTTTTAGTCCTGCAGGAGTTGGAGGGTAGGGGGTCACTCAAAGCTGCTCTGATGTTGAGGTGTGTTGTGTGACACCGACATCTCGTGGCCATAAACCACCTCGGCCACACCCTTGCACCCCCATCTCCCTCAGGCTGGAATAATATAAAGACATCTGGCTCCATATCAGACAGAGGCATGTGCAGGCGCTTTGTCTCTGGGCTTTTATGCTACTGACCATGCATAATGCATCAGTGGATTCCTGAGGTGTCTCAGCAAAACTGCCTCATAAATTGTTACAAATAAACGTATAGGAAAATAAACTCCTGTTTTGTTCTTTGTTTAGCAAAGCAATAAAAAGACACCTTTCAGGACCTGCTCTGATGCTTTCATTGACCCAAAGCAGTGACAACAATAGAGCCTTCTGTTAGTCAATTGTGTTGTAATAATGAAAACTCCTGGTAGTTTGTGAATATTCCCCAGATACTGCACCCAGAGCTCTGACGGGTAATGCTGAGTGTGCAGCAGAGCTCGCTGATCTGCTGCTGCTGCTGAAGGCTTGAAAAGGTTCCCAGCCTTGTGCTGCTGGGAGCAGGGAGCTGGAAGGGAATGGAGCTGGGGGAGATTACAGCCCACATACAGTACATTCTGTTGCTGTGGAGAGGATCCGTGTAACGCCGCTGACTAGTGGGGGTGCTGTCTGTCTTTGTCCGGGTCTCATTTGTTTGTAGATGGCTGATTTGACCAGGGGAGATGCTGGGGAACACCGAAATTCAGTTATGAACTTATCTCTGCAGTTTGAGTTGTTTAGCGTTTGCATAGAAGGAAATTGTGTGTGTGCGTGTGCACGTGTGTGTAATAAGGGCTGAATATGTTGCTTACCAAAAAGCAGCATTTGAACCTGCTGTTGCTTTTTACTCCCTTTATAAGAGACAAGTATGTCCCCTCAACAATGGCCACACTCCCACAGACGCACAACACGCTAACCTCAGCCCCCTCCCCCCTCCTCTCACCCGGCAAATTCACCCCAAATTCTCCCTCCCCCTCCGCCGTGTGTGTGCATTGATGTTTTCCAGAGGCGCGATCCGTTCACCATCGCTCTCTGGCGTTCGACTGCAGTGACACGGGGAAAATGCGATGCACCTTGTTGTGTCACGCTCTTGGACGGAGACTGAAATGAGTCTTGAAGGCGAGGAGAGCTTTCTCTCAACCTATGGAGGCATCTTAAGCTTTTTTTTCCTCTGGTGCTTGTCATGATTTGGAGCAAGAGGAAGGAGGTTTAGAGGGATACCGAAGGAAGAGGTGACAGACACTGGATGATTGTATTTAATTTCATTGATCTGTCATGCCAACAATTTGGATCCTAGTTAAAGTAGAGTGATGAATCCCATTTGGAAAAGCCACTCCTAAAGCGTTCTTCCTAATGAAGCTGCAGGATCTTCCCATCGATATCAGGGTAAGATTTGTGTCACGTACATGACTGTTGGCACCTTTTTCTGTTACACCAGAGGGTATGTTTTTAAAGATTGTGCTGCCATGTGTGCGCTATTTTTATACAACTCTCATCCGAGGAGTAAATAATTCAGCGATGTGTCTAGCTGCAGGTTCTCATGATGCACTCAGTGGGACTCTGCTGTGCTTTTTTTAAGGAGTTAACCAGAGCTGAAGTATTTGTTCCATTGTTGCCACTTTTGGGCTTTTTTTTTTTAAATACATCCATTCATTTTTTTAGCTACTTGTTGGTCTTTTCTTGGACGGTTGTTGTTCATCATTTTCATTATTTACACCAATCTGTGAGAGTCATGTGTTTTTCTGTTGCTGACTACTTTTGTGAGCACATGGGCTACGGGGGATTTAAACAAAAGTCTCCATTCCAAAGGTGGTGCACAATAAGACACAATAAGAAAACTTATGAGAGGAAGAAGTTAAAGCAGTAGCAGCAGTAGCTCAGGAGGTAGAGCGGGTTGTCCAGTAATCATAAGGTTGTAGGTTCGCTCCCGCCAGAGAATGCCGTTGTTGTGTCCATGGGCAAGACACTTAACTCACCTTGCCTGATGGTGGTCGGAGGGACCGGTGGCACCAGTGTTTGGCAGTCTTGCTTCAGTCAGTGTGCATCAGGGCAGCTGTGGCTTCATTGTAGCTCATCATCACCAGCATGTGAACGGGTGGATGACTGAATGTGCTGTGAAGTGCCTTGGGGGGTTGTAGAGCCCTAAGAAGGCGCTATACAAATACAGGCCATTTACCATAAAGGACGATGGACACTTGTTTTGATTAAATACTGTGTCAGGAGGTTCCTTTACTCATTGATTTCAATTGTTTTAAGTTTCTAATGAGAAATCACAAGGTTTAAATCTTGGTAATGCATTGATACATCAGCACACTGTCACCACCTGTTGGAGCGGAGTGGTAAATTGTTAAGTACTGAGCTAAGACCAAAATAGAAGAATTACAACCACGTCAGCAAGGTAGCAATGGTTTGCATGTGGAGACATCTTAACACACTCGACTTCTACATTAACCTGTACAGGTGGAAAAATACTATCATCAGTTAATCAGTCAATTCACTTCTCAGGGCACCATTCTTCTAAGGCTGCTCTGTTCATAAAATATCATATCAGGAACGTTTTGGGTCTATATTGGAATCAGGATTACTCGTAGAGTCCAGAGTTGACATTTTAAGAAGCTTGCCAGCTCTGATTTAAGTCAGAAGGTGGCCATAAACCTCTGCTTAGTTGTGATTAAATGAGAATCTAAAATGTGAAAATAACATTAACTTTCATCTTGTTGAAATTATTTATAGATTAGTTGAGATAAGAAATTAATATCAAATAAATGTTTTGTAACAGACATTAGTTTAAAACACACGTACACACCAACTAAATTTAACCTTCTACTTGATTGATTAGACATGTGGACAAAACATGGCAAACAAAGCAGCGGCTACAGGAGCCCAGATGTCCATGTAGAGGGTTCGATGTGTGTAAAATGTGCTTTATCAGGAGCATTGATGTTTGGAAAATGAAATACTGTGGAGATGTTATTTTATTTTTATTTAACCAGGAAGAAAATCCCATTGAGATAAAAATCTCTTTTTCAAGAGAGACCTGGTCAAGACATTGCTGGAAGCCACGCCTTAGAGCAGGGGTCTCCAACCCTGGTCCTGTTCAGCGCCTGTCCAGCTTGTTTCTTGTTCAGCAGGTCCTGCTAATCACCCACTGATTAAAATCAGGTGTGTTGAAGCAGAGACGCGTCTAAATTTTAATAATTACATTGTTCTATTGTCGCTCAAAGCCAAAATTAAAATTGGAATACAAATTCTATTAGCTGCACAGCCCTGCCTTCATTTTATCTCAAAAAGATGAGGTAACCTCCCATTTATGTGACCCAGTTTAACTACTAGCTGAATGTTTCTCACAGCAGTCACTGCTCCGCTTTATGCACCACATTTAGGAAAGCTGCTGACGGATGCATTCATTAGTTGTCAACGGAGACAAGGAGGTGGTTCGTTGTCAGATGTAAACAGGTTTGTGCCATAAATGTCCTTTTAAAACTGGACACAAAGACAGGAGTTTAGCAAAAGGAGGAACAGCAGATTGACAAACACATTTATCAAGAAGGAGGCCTTGCAGAAATGAGTTGAGGGAGGATGAGCAATAGTTGTGACATAAAAACTGTTGACCGCAGTGTTGATGGCAGTCTGTCTGGTTTAGAGGCTGATGGGTACTTGACTGTATTTAAATTGCTATGTAATATGTTTCTCCTTGTATGTGTAGCTCTCATTACGCACCATGCTTTATTAGTGCTGACTGATGAAACGTTCACTCTTTGTGCTGAATGAGCGTTAGCTCCACTGATCCCTGCAGATTCACACACTCCCTTCTCCCAGCTGGAGGATTTCTTGGTGCGCTCTGTTTATGCTAGCTGGCTGGTTGGTGGGCTGTCTGGGTAACTATGGGGATGGTGTCCCCACTAATACTTTAGTGGTTACTCTTAATCATTAGAACAATTTGTGACTTTTTATATGTACTAATTATATGCAATCAAAATATATTATAAATGGTTCATATCTTTTTTTTATTCACAAAGTTTAGTTATCTGTGGAATTTCTAATCTTTTAATTTTTACTTTTGGCTCTTATAGACAGTTTTTCTTTTAGTTGCCTAGATGATCTTCTGTGTTTTTCAAGGTCTTGTTTGCTTATTTCTGATTATAAATACCACTTTAGTCTGAAATAATGTCTCCTTTTTTAAAATCTCTTGCAGGTTTGAGTCTCGACTCCGGAACTGGACCTCTCTCTTGACTATTTCTAAATCTACGAAGAAAAACGAACAAAGACTTAATGAATCAATATTCGCTCACCGACGCTATGACTGACAGGTAAGTGCTTTATTTATGATTTATTCACGTTGTGTTTGCACCCAGTGCACTGTGTGGATGATGGCACTTTGAGTGTGAAGAAAGAAGAGGATGCAGTCTGTGGTTGCACCTTTCTGCTGTTCTGCATGCCATTGTGTTGTGATGTTTGTGTGAAAGCCGGTGTGTTTTAGTGCAGACGTGTTAGTAGGAGCAGCGGTTGAGACTGCAGAGCAAAGCGTGTTGTGCTGGGGGGGTGATGGTATAAAGACGGTCTGTGTTGACCCTGAAGACATATGACATTTGCATCAGGGCTGATTTGCATTCCTGTTATCTGAGCTGGGACGTTGCTGATGCATTTAGGTTGCTTTTTATTTCCTTGACAAAATGGTGCATTTTGAGCCTTTTTTGTTCTACGCCTTTTGCTTCCTTTTTAAATTTTCTTTTTGTTCGTTCCTGTCTATTTTTTCATTGTAGCCAAAATCTCTTCTTTTGTCTCTTTTCTCTCCTTTGTCCACTCAGGTTTTGTATCTCAGCCCTAGTGTTTTCTAGCTTTAACGACACAGAATTTGGGTCTGTTGGGCAAAACATCGTGATGCTAGGCTGCACATTGAGTGAAATAAGTGGCACAGACCAGTCAGCTGGAAGGGACACATCCAGGACGGTTGTGTTTTAATAAAAAAACAAGTAAAAAGAGTCATTTAACAAAGGTTTAGCCTAAAAAAATTTTTAACTTTGATTCTTGTAGAAAACATCGAGTAAGATGTTTGTATGCCTGGAGTGCATTTTATTAGATGATGCAGAAATGATGCTCCTTTCTTTCTGTGTTTGTGTGCACTCAGCAAACCTCCATCATCTCTCCACTTACTGCTAATGCACCTGTTCACCCTTGTGAGTGTGTAAGAGCAGAGGAAGATGACTCAGTTAAATCTGCCTTTCTATAAAGCTAGCCTCAGGGTCAGGCTTTTCCTTGGCTAACACCTTCCATCATGCTTTGGGCTGAACAAGGCTATATCCCCCGTTAGGGAAGTTTTTCCACACTAAAAAGCTTTGCCTCTTAAACATTTCCTTTAGATCAAAAGTAGTTTTCAAAGATGCAAACTAAAGCTATTCCCCTGAAAATTCAGAAGATAAGATGTGAAATATATCAAATTGAAGCTCTGCTGAGTTTATTGAAATGAGGCTGGTTGTTTCTAAGTAAGAGATGACGTTGACAGGCTGTCTCGCTGGTTGAAAGGTATCCGAGCAACAAGAAAGAGCTGTTCAGCTCGGGGAGGGGTGATTGTATTGTGTGCTGGATGCAAGTTCGTGTTGTAGGATGATTGTTTGTCTGGGAAGAGTGATAAATGTTGTGTTAAAAGGAAGTGAAGGGAAGACTTGGAGGACGTCCCCCCGACAGTGTCGAAGACAAAGCCTCCCTCTACACGGGACTACTCAGGATTCACACAAAGGCAGAAGAAGATGGCTACTTATTTTCTCTTCAGCAAACACACACAAATGCCCCTGTCCCTTTTTTCTAGCTTGCTCACAAACATTTACACTTATCAGTGAACATTCCTGCACATCTGAACATTCCACATATCAAAGATGCAAGCATGCATGTGAGCAGTCAACGACAGGTTGACTATTTTTCTCAGTTTTATTGTTGTCTGTTATTTAAAAAGTTTTGCACGTTTACTTTCCATACAGATGTTGGTAATAAAGCAGGAGGTAACTATCCATCTGCAAGAGTTCACTGCAGCTTTGAAAATAAACATGTTTCAGATGCAGGATTTGAAGTTCGGCCCCCTTTTGTGTCCGGATGCGCTACGATGAGGAAAGTTTCTAAAGCCAGATTTGCTCCGTGGTGCTTGTAGACAGGAATTCTTTCTGTTTGAGTTCAAGCCTGAATAATCCCGTTCAGCACACGGCTTTGTGTGCTGCAGTGTCCATCTGTCCTTCAGGCAGGATTTACAAGAAAATTCACCTTTGTTTTCTCATTTGTTTTCTTAGAAATTGCGCTGAAGATTACAATGTTGCTACAGTAAAAGAAAACAAAGCCCTGCCTCAAACCTGCACAGATAATGGATAAAAGCCTCTGGAGAATGTTTCACTACAAGGGAATAAATGCTTTCTAGAAAACTCCTTTTGTTTAGAATTGTAAATTTTATTCAGAAAACATCAAATCGAAGGACGTCTGTTCTTTTTTTAATGTCTTTGGGTTTTGGCCTTCTTCAGTGTGTGTGTGTGTGTGTGTGTGTGTGTAAGGGCTTGGTGGGCCTTTACTAGAATAACAGACTGTTTTAGAGATATGAGTACAGTTCCCAGCTAGCTCTGTTTCATTATCTCTGTTTTTGCCCGTCTGTATCAGTCAAGGTCCTGCAAGAGGGCTCGTGTCAGTTTTAGGAGCTTAGTTAAAAGCCATCTGTTCAGTTTTTGAAGAAAAAAGAATCTTTTCTGCAAACGTTTTTTTCAAATGAGATGTATAACATCTGCATTTTTCAAGTTAGCAAGATTTTTCAAGGTACTCTTGACACGTGTAGGGCATTCTTTTGTTAAAATAAAAGAAGGATTACAGTAGAGTTATACACTTTTACATTGGACCTTTCCTCAGTTTTCTCTGTAGCCGGTTTTAGAGGGCACAATCAGACATTTAACTCAGCTCACCCTCTCACTACAGTTAGATTTGTAGCTTTTATGATGCATTATTTATGATCCATTAAACAGCTTTACTGCTAAGTTAAATTTGAGGTTCTTTATTTACATTTGTTGTGGATAGTTTGTCTGGATTGTACTTGTGGGATCAGTCCCCACTAGGGGTGTAACAATATCCAAATCTCACGATACGATATTGTCAAGATATGAACCTCACGATACAATATTTATTGTGATGTGTGGAGGCTCACAACATAAAATACTTTGACTGGAATCCTCCGTGCTGCGTTCACCGCTGTAGCCTCCATACTCCATGTTTGTTTATCTTTGCTGTGTGGGCTGCACGCACTCCTATTGGCGAACTGGCCGATGACGTGGAAGCAAAGGATCATGGTCTATATAGTTTACTTTGCTACTCCGGTGGAGCGGACTGAAAAGTGTTATTTTTTAAGACGTACTGTACGATATCGTGACAAGACCACGACGATATTGTGGTCATTTTACTACGCCGATATCGCAATATTGCAAGTTATTGATTGAACTGAGTTCACACTTAAGCGTTTTATTGTGAGCATAATTGTCGCTAACAATCACACACGATTGAAACGTGGGGTTGTTAGAATTTGAGCCTCAAATGATGAATGTAGGGAGAAACCCTGTTGAAGGTGTTGCGTTGCATCATTTTATTTGTCGGTTTAAGGCGGGGGTGGGGAACCCTGGTCCTGGAGGGCCGGTATCCTGCAAGTTTTGGTTGTAACCTTGCTTCAACACACCTGATTTCAATTAGCAGGTGATTAGCAGGCTTCTGCAGAGCTTGATGAGTTGCTGCACAGGTGATTCAAGCACTGAATCAAGTGTGTTTGAGCAGATAAACCACAAAACCTGCAGGATAGCGGCCCTCCAGGACCAGGATTCCCCACCCCTGGTTTAAGGAGTAAACAGTGCATTTGGAAGAGTAAAGATGAGCTGGTCAGAACATATTGGTAGAACTTTAGACAGGACCTTATCCTCAGCTTTAGAGGAAATCCGGTGTCACCGTTACTGAGTGAAATATCACTTCTTATTAGTATGTTCACCGCTGGTTGAGTTCCTGAAGTGCAGCCATTAACACGTTTGTTCTGACTTGAAGAGGCCTGCTTTGCCTGGCCTTCACTCAAGTCCACTCATCAATTAAAGCCCCCAGAACCGTGACATCACCATTTCCTCTCCGTCACCTCCACAGACCTAGGGCGTGGTTTGGGGGTGCTCCACGTCCTCGACACCCCCCCAGCACGTCCTGAATTGAGACATATGAAGGCACAGTGTCATTGAGGTTCATGGCTGCATTGTATAAACTCTGTATCAGCTGTCACAAGGTTTTGTGGGAATCAAGGAAAGCCAGTTCAAAGTGTTTCCTGAGGATGTCGAGGGGGATGCTCCCTTTGACCTTTGAGTCATCAATCTTGTGTATCTGACATCTAGTCCTGCTGCTCCATAGAGATCGTCTGAAGATGCTGAGAAGTTTGATCTGTTGTTGCTTGTTTGCAAACATGTTCTTGTTGGCGTCTTCATGATGGAGTGATGATGGAAAAAGTCAGAGTGACACATTGATCAGAGGAAGATTTAAGTTGTCAAATATGAAGCTTGTACTTGTCAAAGTTTAAAAAATGTTGGAAAGTATTATTTTTAAATGCATGAAGCATAATTTCAGAGCTCCCAGAAAAATAACCCTCAGAAATATAATGTTTGTGCAAAAAAACAGAATTTTGAGCCATTATGAGTAAGTTTTTCTAACAAGTAACCTGAATGGTGAGCTAATCTTTCTGGTTTAAACCTTTTTTACTTAAATGTGGTCATTATTATTCTCTGCTTTAAGTTTTGGTTTGGTTAAAAGCTACATTATGGCCACTCTGTTCACTACGCTGATAGATGTTAAATGAGAGCATAAACTCAAAGCCCAGAGGAGGGGCGTGAGTGAAATACACATGATGGTAGTCAGTGGTCTATTCTCTCTGCTTAACATAATCTGATTATTCTTTTCTACGGTAAAGCTTACTCAACCAGGCAAATACCAACGAATTTGCATATTGAGTTTATTTAGGTGACCTGAATTCACTTATCTGGAAGATTTATGCTGTTGTGGCACAATTTTTATGCCAGGAATGCCTTTCCTGGGATTTTTAGTACGATTTTAAAATTTAAATGATGTCAAGGTAACTGAATTTTGAGGATTTCAGTGTTTGGATGTGATGAACTAGTAGAATAAATCTGTTCTGGGGTTTGAGTATTGTTGTGAAGGGTTTTCATTTTGCTCAGGGAAGCAGTGTAAGGAAACAGACTGGAAACTGTTTGAATGGAGGCTCGGCCATCTGTGACAGTAGCAGGAACATTTTTGCTTTCCTTCGTCAACTTGGAAAATAATAGATTAGGTGCACTTAAAAGTGAAAAGAATTGAAGGTTTCGTATATTGTTTTTATTTTTTATTAATTCAAAACATTGAATGAGTTGAAACGTTTGTGTTGCCTACTCCATTTCAAATGGAGAAGTTGAAATATGTCAGGGTCTTGTTCTTCAGGAAAGGAGGGAGGATCAGGGCAGCATCTCCAGTGGTGTAGATGCTCAACAGGTCTGTTGCAGTGAAGAGGGAGTAGGGCTGAAAACTCTGGAATTACCAGTCGATCTACGTTGCAAACCTCACATATGGTCATGAGCTGTAGGTAATGACCAGGAGAACAAGATCATGAATGCAGAGCTTGGACATCTGGGATAGAATAGAACCACTGCGTCATGTCAAGAAGAGCCAGATAAGGTGCCCCAAAACTGGGACTGTGCTGGAAAGAGGACCTTGAGACCAGCCCAGTACACAGTGAAGAGATTATATCTCTGGCCTGGGAACACTTGGGAGCAGCTGGTGGAGGTGACTGGATAGAGAACAGTCGGGGCTTCCCTGCCAGGGCTGCTGCTTTTGTGACCCAGACCTTGATCTTTGGAAGGAGACGAAACAAACAGTTAAAAAAAGAAAGCAATGCAGTCATATTCCTCCACCCAAACATCAACAGTGGACCAGAGAGTCTGTAAGACTTAAGGAGTCAGATGAGAAATGTGAAGGAGTTTCTGATTATCGAGGAAATACACAAGTTTCTGTTTGTGTCTGCATGATCTAATGATATACAATTTAACTTTGATGATTGAGAGATTGACCCTCTGACTAACTGATGACTCCATAAACAGTCAGTGTTCTCTTAGAAGTTGTGTGTATTCAAGCATCACCACTATTTAAGTTGACAATAGAACAGTACACAAGTCAGAGTTGGTTTAGTTTCTCTGTGTTTACTGATACTTCAGCTTTATTACCTGTGGTTGTTTCAGTGACCTGACTGACCACAGTCGGTTGTTGTTGACAGAGAAGCTGAACAGAGAAGTGGTGTAGACCAAAACTTCCCACACTGTGTGTGTGTGTGTGTGTGTGTGTGTGTGTGTGTGTGTGTGTGTGTGTGTGACAGTTGTGGTGTTTAACATGTCTATCAGTGAATCATCACCTGTTTTTAACCACTGTCTGGCATCTAACCATTCATGTACAACGTTCTTTCCCTTCTAGGTTCACGCTCAGTGACATACCACGTAACCTTCTTGTCTGATCTGTCTGTCTTCTCCACACCCCCACCCTAGCCTGAGGATATTATAATTCTCTCCAGAGGAAGAGCGTCGTCGCATCTTTTAGGAGCCACAGGTCAGAAACTCTACTCCTCCTCCTCCTCCCTGTTTGCTGTGCAGACCGATACTCAGCTGCTTTGGTGCCTTCAACACGAATGCTGCATGTTTATCCCACCCCCACCTGTTCTGACCTTGGGGCTTTATTTGTCTGCATGACCAAACCTGGGCAACCCAACCCTGATTTGATTTGTCTAATAATTGTTTTCCTTCCCCCCCCCAACCTCCGTTGTTGATTCTGTGTTTCATACCTCTTTATTTTATTATTTTAACTACTGTCTATCTGAGGGTGTTTTTAAAGAACAACATCTTGATTGCATGCACGGATTTCTTTCAGTGGTCTAACTTTCCTCTTTGGCTTTGCTCTTAAATTGCTAAGCATCTGCTCCAAACAGTGGTCATCCAGTCAAAACGTAGCAACTGTAACCAGGCACATTAGGTCTGTCGAGCTGTTCTGTAAAATAAAATGTGCACAAGAATGCAACTAGAGCTAAATGTGGCTAATCTGTACTTTTAGCACACATTTCAAACCCTTCTGAAACTAAAAGTGTGAAGCATAAGTGCGACCAGTCCTATTAGTAGTTATAATCAGAAGTCATTGACTGACAAACAGCACAAGCAGCGAAGAAGCTAGGAAATGTTTGGAAAATGCCATCTCAAGAAACAAAACGTGGAAATTTTGGATAATTTTAGAATCTTTTATAAATAAAAATCTTGAATTGATTTTTTTTCCTCCAGCACCTCTAATGGTCAGATCATGCTGGTCCCTTGTGACTTCCCTGTGATGTTGCCTATTTAAAACTCCTTACTGTTGCATTTTGAGCTTTTAATTTGAAAGATTTTTGACTGTAAATGATAATAAAAATGTCCAAATAAAGTTTTAATCACTAATTCAGTGTTTGTTAGTTCCAGTGAATCAGTCACGGCCCATAAAATGTAGAAAACCTTGCTTTTGTTTACTTTGCTGGGAAACCCGGTTGTCTTTAAGGAATGACAAGTGATTCTACTATAATAGTAAACTGTAAGCAGTTTGTGCTGTTCAAGAATAAATGCTTGACCCAAATCCTCTGGCCAGATCACGAGAAGTTTGCGTGATAGGCGTTTAAAATCTAAGACTCGGCTTTGTGTTGTTTATCCCTCTAAGGAAAGTGTGAAATTAGCGTGTTGTGTTCCGTGTATGCCAAGTTCAGGAGGACACACTGTCGGTGTTGTTGCAGCCTCGGGGTGATGGGCTGAGTTTTCTAACAGCGCTCCAAAGGGGGTTTGTGTGCCTGCCGGCCAAAATTACCACCATGAAATCAGTGCCTGACTTAAAGAAAAGCAGGAGAGAAAGGAGTCCTGTTGTAAAGGCAAAAAGAGGAGTGAAAAATGTAGTGATGGTTACAGCTCCTTTAAATATTCCCTGACTGGTGGGAAAAGCCTTGAAATGTCCTTTTAAAAGACGGTTTTACTTTTCATATTTATTCAGCCAAAAAAGGAAAAACGTTAAAACAGCTCGTCTGTGTTTGAAAGTCAGACACATTTTTCCTCTCTGGAAGCTGAAGTCACCTGCACTTGGCTGTAGTCGTATTTAAAGGAGAGAGAGAAAAGGCTACCACCAGTGTGACTACCATTCACCAGCTTGGAACCACAAGACCTTCAGCTGGGATTTTACAGCTTCTGAAAGAATTTCTACACATATTCCCCAAGGCCAAACCAGCATGTCCTCCAAAAGAAAAGTAACATTTGTGAGTGAGCGACGGATTACCAATATTCACAACAAACCTTTCCAAATCAACACAGCTACATTTCAGAAGTCGTTAGTCTATTAGCATTTTGAAACGTTTTTCAATGACTTCAATACTGTTTTGTAGGAACTGACTGACTCTAGTGTATTTGTCAGATTTAAAAAGTAGCTTGATGATCTGTAAAATGTACATGCAGCTGTCAATAGTAAAACTTTCCCTCGTTTTTCCTCCGTTAATTAAAAGAAAAGGAACATAGTGATTATGTTTGTTGGTACCGGACTACAGAGGCACATTCAGTGCTTGGAAGGGAACAGTACACAGTAATCTCTCGTTAGCCTACTTCCCTCAGCTTTATGTTTTTAGGGAAGTTTTTCAGATCTTCCATGTGACTCAGTGAAAGGGTGTGTTGTTTTTAAAAAGCTTGCCATCGGCACACTAAATATACCCTTCGCTGGAGCTGACCCTTCATTTGACTTTGCTGTGGACACTTTATGTGGCCATGCTCGCTCAACAGGGTCTCTACCACTAGTAATTATATAGAAGGTTTCCTTTTTATTTTCTTTAATCCCCGGTATGTTACCTTCACACAATTTCTCTTCCTCATCTGGGTTGTCACCGTCATTCTACCAGCTATTGTTTAGTGCATCAGAAGCGACATTATGTCCCTAGTCAGCTGCAGATGCTATAATTTAGGTTGCTTGTATTGATAATCCCCTATGTGGCTTAAACCTGCTCTTCCATTTGTCCTCCAGTGAACTTACCACAGATAATGTGCCAGTGACAGCTGCATCATCTGTTGCTGTTTTGATGAATGACAGCCAGCTGTGTGGTGGTATCATACAGGTGTTCACTGGTTGTCAGTGGACTTTGCTTTGGTTTGGTGGTTATTGCACACTTCACCTGATGGTTGACTTTACCCTCAGATTTACAGCCCAAACCTATAGGAAAACCTTATTCTCTGAATGGTTTCATTCACTAAGTGGTTAGAAGTGGTTTACGTAGAGGATTAGAGAAAAGAGGTCTGTTTTGGGGGTTTTACGATGGCCTTAGGTGTTTTAAAACATGAAGGCATTTCTCATTCTGTTGTATGATGGTATCAAAGTGTAAAATCAAATCAAACTTTATTTATGTAGCACTTTAGAACAACAAGTTGTTGACCAAAATGCTTTACAGAGATAAAACCACATCATAGGAGAGCATAAAAGAACATTAAACTGGCTAGGACGAAGTAGCAAATAAAGTAGCCGAGTAAATGATAAAAGGAATATACAAGAAGAAATATAAACACATCAAAGCTTCCAGACAACACCCCGAGCCTCCTCAGACTCTCTCCTCTCTGCTGTGAACAAACACTTTATTGCTTTGAGTTTAAGTTAAAAGTTGGAATGTGAGATGTTTTTCTTGCTATTCAAGCCAGCTGCTTTTTGAAGAAACACAATTCAAATGTCCAATCCCCTTCCCCATTGACTTCCCCATTGACTCTCCCAGCTGACAGAGGATAGGTTGCGTTCACAGACAGCCAGTTCATCACCTAAACGTTTCCCAGCAAGAACAGAACCAAACTCTAAACAGATACAAAACAACTCTCAAACAGAATGGAACACTCCGTTCGTTACACTATGCAGCCCGGCTCTGGCTTTGCTTCCTGTTAAGCTGCTCAAAGCAACAAGCAGAGCAGCAGTTTGATGAATGGATCAGGATCTAATCATGAAAGACTGGACGTTCACAGTGGTTTTCTCAGGGTTGAACATTTCAGAGGCAATTAAAATAATAAATTTTTTAACGAAACATTAAATTTATTGGTTGCCATCTGTATGTGAAGAGCTTTTCAAGCGCAGTGGTTAAAAATGCTCCAGAAAAACTCCAACTCCCACCCCATCCTTTAAAACTTGAAGAAGTAGCCTTAAAAACAAGAATAATTCTTTTAAATTTTCTAACAAGTTTTGAGTTTATTTGGGGGTCATTGGGGCATCTGTGGGTGTACAATACCATAAATAAGCACTAGGAAACTATTGTGTGATACTACTTCAGCTCCGTTTTAAAATACTGACATCAAACTGGATTGTAGGTAATATGAGGACCAGGTTTTGACAAATATAAAATAAGGCTAAATGTTTAGGAAGTTCTGATGCTTTAGCTTTTATAATTTGGCAAAAACCAAGACAGAAAATAGCCGGAACTGTCAAACAGAAGGTCAGCTAGTGGTGAATGGTCTGTGTTTTATCCAATGCCGAGGGACGTTAAAGACTCGATCGTTGACACTCAAAATGCCAAATGGTTCATCCTGCTGGCAAAAGGAACCCAAAACTCCTCTGAGCCTGGCAGCATTATAAGAAGGGCTCTTAGTTCCTGTCAGGTCTCAAAAGAGTGATCCTATGCCAACAGTTGGCATTATCATGTGCACATGTGAGGAAGCTCGGATCTCTGCCACATCTGTGGCCAAACGCCATTAATCTGTAAATGACATTGGAACAGACGCCTGTTGCTATCAGTGTCACCGTCTGTGCTCTCAGTGTTTAGTTTCAAGTAAAAGATCCCTCTTGCTAGCTCTATCATACAGACCTGGATTAAAAATATTTCTAGGATGCAAGATGAAGACCACAAACTGTCAGCGTAAGTCTAATTTTTCTGAAAAAGACCATTACATGTCAGATTATGGGTGAAGGCTTTTATTTGCCAGACAAATAACTGAAGATTAATCAGAATTTCATTTGCATCATTTTCTTATTTGCATGTAGTTATATAGTTTACTGGCTTGTTTGGAACATTTAAAAGTAAAAGTCTGTTTATTTGAAGATGATTTTATCTAAAACATCTTACAATTTTAAAAATACCAATACAGTGAATTAACCTAACATGCATAATTTTGGTCTGTGGAAGGAAACAGAAGCACCTGTATTAAACCTATGTGCTAACCCCACGCAATGAGGCCACAGCCAGGATTTGAACCTGTAACATTCATGCAGCAAGACAGCAGTGCTCCCAAAGGCACCATGCATCCTGTAGAAGATTAATATGCAAAACAATTTTCTAACCAGCACTGAAGCAGTAAAGATTACTTGATTTAAATGTAGATGCAGATGAATGTTTCTGTTCTTCAAAACTGTCTAGAGTTTCTGTTACAGTTCCTCTGTATGGAAATTTACTGTCACACTGAGCCAGAATAAAAAATTTGCCGTTTTTTGTGCTGCAGCAAAAGGAAGAAGAGCATCTCTGTGCATTGATGATGATTGTGGAGTACGTGAGAGAGAGAGGCACTGCTGGGGTTAGAGCTGTTGGCAGGCACTGAATAACCAACTTCCTCCCATCCACCCACCACTCCGCTCTGCATCCTCTCCACTCTCTGCTGACAGGATGCTAAGCTTCTTGTCTCCTCTCAGCACAGCAAATGAGGTGGAGAGTCACCATGAGGCAAATGGGCCGTTTCATATCAGAAAATAGCCATCTGATCAGAATTAATCATGAGGGAGGATATGGACAGCTCAACTCAGGAGATGAGTTTGCTTCTGTTATTTAATGAAGAAGGAAGTTTAAATAACTTTTTTAAACTCGGTAAGCGGTCCTGTGGTTTTGACTTTACAATTCAGGTGCCTCCACCACAGTTCTTACCTCCTCACAGATGCCCCCATTGAGTTATTTTCTGCACCTGTTGCAGCAGTTTTGTGTTTGCACACTGGTATATTGGTACCATAACATGTTTCTATTGCAACGTCGCTCTTTGGAAATTTGTTTGCCTGATTAAAATCAGGTGTGTTGATGTCTTTATTTTTGAGGGTTTGGCTTTGCAGAGCTTCAACTTTAGTGTGTTATTATAATAGGGCTGCATGGTAACACTGTTGACTCACGTTAAAAAGCATGTTCACATGCCTGCAGAGTTTTTATGTATGTCTTGTGCATGCATAGGTTTTCTCTGGTTTCCTCCCATAAACCCAAAACTAGGCCTCGGTGTTATGGCCTAAATTCAAAACGCCGTAATTTATCGAATTCGGGGGACAAGGAGAGTGGTTGTGTGACGTAAAAAGCAATATTCAATGACCAGAAGAATTGCCATTTTTTATGGTACTCTATGGTACGTTGGTTTCTGAAATGGCTCAGAGAATGGTCCTTTTGGGCCTCCCTGGGGAAATGGAGACACACACGCCGCGAATGTCCGGTAAAATTACCTGGATGTTCCGATAGTGGAAACGGGCCTGTCGTCTGCTCTAGTACTGGGGCAGGAAAATTAGAATCTGACTGTTGTTCCGTACGCTTCTTCTTCTTCTCGTTTAGTTGGCAGCAGGCAACCAACATGTAAGGAGCATTACCGCCTCCTACTGGTCCTGCACACTTCCACCATGTTTGATTGAGAAAATAGGCTCACAGCTGATCACCGTGACTGAACAGAACATAATCACGATCACTTGCTATGATCACTTGATAGCCTAGCCCAAAACATGTATGTTAGGTATGGAGACTCAAGTTGTGTGTGATTGGTTCGTTGTCCCTGTGATGGACTGGCGCCCCCGCCTCTTGCTTGATGACTGCTGGAGTTGGACACCAGCAACTCCTTCATTCTGCAGTTTTAATGATACCAACTCTGTAGCCCAAGGTTCTGATATTTTCATTTAGCACAGCTGACAAATCATTATTTTCAAGTCCGTTAAAGTCTTTGAGATTCAAGTCTGATCCAGTCTGAAGTCTGAGTGAAATAAAATTGGTTTTCAGAGCTGGGTGATCATCAGAATGGTTAGAACCAGTAAGAGTCCTCAGCAGAGATGAGCTGAATCTCTTCCTCTCTTTCCTGTCCTCAGTGGGCAGCCTGCCAGTATTTATGGCCATTTACCAGCTTGGTGCTGGGAACCCCGAGGCCCCGAACAGGTGTCAACTCTCTGCCCAGCTAAAGGAGCTGAGAGGGAAGCACAAAGGGCTCAAAGAGACCTGCCAGCATGGTAACAGTCTTAAAAATCCCCAACCAGCACAGGCACTCCTGTAAATCTCTCAGCAGCAGAGGGTCGCTGATGGTGTGTTCTTTCTGCTACCACTCTCAGAGGGTCCTGAGCTCTTTGCTCTAAATGGAGCTGGGCTTGATGAGACTGATGGAGGCCGTCTGAGTTCAGAGGCAAGCGGGTCAAGTCTGGTTGGGGGTTATTATTTATGGAATGTGGCACAGGAGGAATTTTTCCAAGGGGTCTTCATCTTTGATTTAGAATTGTGATAATTCTTCACACTGTTGCTTGTTTGTTTTTAACATGGATGGTCATTAGTTTGTTTCATCCTTTTCCATGTCCCTCTGACCTGTGTGGAAAAAAAATAACGAAGGCAAGCTCGTCTTGAGGGGTTGCTCATGGTTAAGCTTCCCTGGCATTTAGGTTGGCAGCAGAACTGGGTGAGAGAGAGAAGTAATGCCTTTCCCTTTTCTTTCTGCCCTTTGTTTACTGCTGAGCGGTGATGACGTGGATGTGAGTAGAGGCTACCCTCATCTTCACTGCACAATAGATCCTTGTGTATTTGACCCCCAACCCCCCATTTAGCAGAAAGGAGTCATGGTTGGGCCCTTAAAGCTGGGATGGAATTCCAGCTTGGCCAGATTTTGTTGGTGAAAGCTTCAGTAAGAAGAAAAAGATTCCAGTATTGGGAGGATCATGGCTTCTGGGTTTAGCCGTTCTCATTTGAAACTAAATCAATAATCAATTATCATCCCTCCTCTTTGTGTCTAGCTGCAGCGAGCCCCATCGATTATGTGATATCCCGTAAGATGTCTCCCCCTCTGCTGGGTGATTCACTAGTAACCGGTATTCGATTGGGAATGAGTCACAAAAGGGCTACTGGGTCATTCAGAACTAATTAACTATGATTTATGTGTTCTAGATGTAAAATAAATCTGAGACAAATAACCCAATGAGCGAGCAGAAGACTTAATACATGATTCATTTTATTTTCAGTAGGGTTGTTTATGTTTCTTCGTTTGTTTGTCCTCAGGACATCTCCTAACCTTTAATCACCTTCTTTGCATGATGGGAACGCCCAGCTCGTGTAGTGCGGGTATCAGCTGCTTCGGACTGTGATGCGATAAAAAACCAGAAAAACCTGCTGTGTTTGTTAGTTTTACTCTCTCAGAGGAGAAGTGCCAACAAACTTCCCCCGGAATGTCAGTTCCACCTAACTTCTGCTCAACACAACAATGATGCTTTCATGTTTTTATTATTTTAAAGGCCAACATTCTTCATGTTTAAATGAAACTATGAAGCCGAGACGCTTTTGCATAGCAGCTCTTACATCAGGATCAAGAGAGGGAAGTGCATAAGCCTTACAGTTGAATGATAATCACCTCCTCTGAGCGAAACCATTCAGTTAACAATGATGGAGAAGAGGAAGGCGATCGGTCAGGCTGTGTCACAATGAACTGGGCTGACCCTTTAAGGTGGGTTTGTTCGCTCTCTCTCGTGAATTTGGCTCCTTGTTTCACCGGCAGGATTGAGAACAGATTTAGAGATTTGTTGTATTATTTTATTTAAGCTTTAAAGCTTGAGCTTTTTACCTCAGCTTTCCTGCTGACCTAAAACCATCAACAAGAGACACGGTTTGTTTTAAAGGAGGCGTAAAATCAAATTATTGTTATGCATCTAAATTCAGAAGAAGTGATACTTTTTTGGAAATCTGATATTTGGTGGGAGAACCTGGATGAATTAAGCAGATATAACCTGATACGAAGCAGCCTGATGAAGGTTGGATTCATTCGGAGGTGACTGCAGCAGCGAGCCGTTGGTGAGACGAACAGAAACCTCTGATAAGAGCTGACGTCTACCCGCAGCTCTGTCATCACTCCCATCATTGTTCTCATCATCACCTGAGGCAAACGGATCTGTTTTACATCTAAGTTACACCTGACTAACAGGTGGAATTTTATTGTTGAGCCATGAAAAGGCTTTAATTACAAGCAGACATTTAAAATGTTGTAATAGAGTCATCATTATAGACACCATGTGACTAAACAGATGATGAAAGATGTACGAGAGAGCTGGCATGGTGTGTGCGTGCGTGTTTTAGGCCTGGACATCTTCGTGTGGCGGATAATTTCCTGTCTCCTCCTCGCTGTCCGCTGGCTCCTCATTAAAGCGAAGCTCCACATTCATCCAGAGTATTTATGAACTCAAACCAAGGTTCTAAAACAACATTTTACAGGGAGGGCTTTGATCTGGGATAAATGAATGAGAAAAGCACAGAGTCCAGGCTCATTTTTGATTAAAGTCTTGTTTTTTTTTACTCTGTTTTTTCGACTCAGGTTGGCATGATATTTTTAACATATATGATGTTTTTTTCAGTCATGGTGTTACGTTGGGGTCACAACTCCATCGTGGACCACAAAACACTAGATGGAGAGTCCTGAGGTTTATTTTTTTAGGGAATCTAATAAGAATTACCTTTCAACTACATTTGTATCATTCAACCAAGCATCTTTTGGATGGCAGATATTTGCCACTATTGGGTGGGGATCAAAAGCGTAAACGTTTGGCAATTTTATCTTAGGTCTTTGTCTTATTTGAAAATTCCTTTAAAGACCAGGTTCACTGACTTGTTAGTTTTGAAATATAATCAGTCACTGAGTTTAACATGCAGGCTAAACGTGAAAATAGTCTTCTACCCCTATTTCCTGCATTAGCTTCTGATAGAAAATAGACGATGAAACTCTGGGATTAGAAAATCCTGACAGATCCACGTCACACTGTCACTTAACATTAATGGACTCACCCATCTTGACTCACGGCGGGGAAGGTTGTTGTTGTGGTTTAGCGTCCAGGAGAGAGCAGAGAGCATCTCAGTTACTAGAAGCTAACCGTTAGCATTAGCAACTCCACCACACAGCGGAACTCCTTCAGGCTTGTGTTATTTGTGGAGATAAAATATCAACGTTACAGAGCAAAGAGTCAGAGGTAGAGTTGAGTTGTTATCAATCAGAGGCGATATGTCCGAATATCAAGAAATAAGACTCCAAATCTTCTGCCCCCTCACTCCTCCGACTAACTTCTACTTCCTGAAACAGGAGCGTGAGAGCTTTGTTCTCCATGATAGAGATCAACTCAAGACATTCATTTATACTGGAGGCCGCTGCAAATGTAGTGAAGAAATGAGTGAATTTGGTCTACTCCAGTTTTCCTGAGCCACAAACACAACATCATGTTTTTATGTTTGTAAAAAGGCCCAAAATGTTGGGAATGTTTCTAAAGCAGCAAATTTTCACAACTAATTACCATCCATCTGCAATCAAACAAATGTTGCAGAAATAAATGTCTTAAACATGGATCTTAACATGTTTTAATTGTTTTAATGCAAATTTGATCCTAAAGCTTTTGGTGTATTATAAAAGAAAAGGGCAGATGAATGAATCCTAATGCCTTTCTTAATGAGGGAACCTGATTTGGAGCTCTTTTGTCTGTGCTGTGTGATGAAATCAGCCCAGGACCAACTCTCTGAAGAGGAATTCGGTCAGCGTGCTGCTTCAGTTGTGGTTTCTGTGTGCTTTCTCAGGGGAAACTTCACAGTTCCAAAGCTAACAGAGTCTAATATGGGATTCGGTGTGCTGGGAGTGTTTCTGGGGCTGCTCCTGGAGGTCTCTACCCACGGACCCCACACTATTCCTCGGACTTCCTGGAAGCACCAAGGTAAGGCCTAGTTCACACACACACACACGATGTTCTGGCCTTAAAAAGTGACAAAGTCAAAGTGTAAAAAGCTAGCAAGTGGCCAGAGTTGAGTGGATTTAGAAATGTGTCAAACTATCAAATCCTTATTTGGTAAATATTTTTCAAAATGCCCTGTGCTAATTTTAGAATCGATCACTCGTCTCTCAGAAGTAGAGCTGGTCACGGTGAGTTGGTGTAATCTCAAAAAGAGAAGCATGAGTCACTAAAGTCAGGTGAAACGGAACTTTCACACGCTCTTTAAATATCAAATCGCTTTCAGCTCGGCGTATCGTGTTAATAATAGCATATTTGGTTTCACTTGTTGCCTGATATCATCTGATGAAACTACCCTCTGGTCTCACCTCAGGCTATCGAGTTAGACCGGTGGTGTGTGAGGTGGAAGGGTTTAGGAATGGCTCGAGTGACTCAAGTCTCTCAGTGTGAGAACGGAGAGAACAGCTCGCCCTGTGATGGGGTTCCTGCAGAACAGTCGGTTGCTCAGGGTATTTTGCTTTTGTCACTGGAGTGTTTATGGCCTGCATCTGCAACCTGAACCAACCTGCACCTGACACAGCCAGTATTACCCAAACACACACACTACTACACACACAGTGAGTGTGTGGTGGTTTTCAGAAATAGAAACGTGCTCCTATAAAAGAGACTTCAATGATCAAAATGTGATATTTCAAATTAAAATAAATTCTAGGGCTGGGCTATGTGGAGAAATCGATATTGATATACACGATATAAAACAAATGACTACTTTTGTGAGTCTTTAATGTTCCCTGGTATTTTTAGGTAAAATTTGAAGATATCAGAAGGTTATTTTTACTTTGCACTTGCTCTAATCTTGGATTATTAAGCTTTACATCCTGCTGCTCCAGCAGGTGTTTCTGGTTCAGGAGCCCAAACAGGTCGGTGGGTTTCCTTGACTTTGTCCGAGTCTGTGTTCAACATCATTAGCGTCACAGCTATTTGGTTTTTGTTCTACGTTAACTTGCCAAAATACGTCCACATCTGAACTGTTCGGCCCCTTATTGTCAACGATGTTATTTACTGTGTCCTCCATCTTTTTCTCAACTCAATTTATTTGTATAGTGCCTTACAAACATGATATATGCCATCAAGGCGCTTTACAGTAACAGTAAAAAGATAAAACAAGCATGTAAAATAATAAAACATCAATAAAAATACAACAAAGTAGCATAAAACAGAGATAAAAGCTCAATAAAACTAATTAAGAGAGGAAAATGCCAAGTTATAAAGGTAGGTTTTCTGCTTGTTTTTTCCATCCATGTCCTACCTGCTACCTGCAGTAAGAGGCTACAGCTACACACACATTAGCCGTTAGCAGCACGTCCGTCTGGCTGCCGTGTGGCTTTATTCCAGACACTCATTGGCTGAGTGCAAAGCAACACTCAATATGATTGGCTCTTCATCTGTTCTTTATTTTGAAGTTTTTATCGACTTGTTCTATTGTTGAAGTTGTTTTAAATATGTATTGCTATCGTTCTATTGCCCAGCCCAAATAAATACTTTTCAAAGTGAAAATGTTCTGGACCAGTGACAAACTTTAGGGAGAAACTGCATCATTTACTTTTGAAGGTTCGATGCTACAAATTAGCATGTGTAGATACTTAAGAATTAATTACTTAAGAACAATAGTAATTCTTTTAATTATTATTGCTCTTTGCTAATCAAAGGTTAATTATGTTATAGCCTGTATCTGGATTAGGGATAGACTGGTCGGGTGAAGTATTGAGCCATTATTTACCTTTTTATTTAATATATCTGCATCTGCCGATACACCTCTAACCTCTCAAGTAGCCGAATTAAAGACGGGAACATCCTCAGCCTCCAAAATGTTATTTTAAATATATATTTATGTTAAAAATTTGTGTAATAAATGTTCCAAAACATTATTGTCAACTGACATTTGTTTTTATTTACCCGTTTTGTATATTTAGTTAACTTTGGTTAAATGTTTTATTTTGATACTGTGAGTGGCACAAAGTTAAGATCCAGAAACTGATTGAGTTAAAAAATGTTGTGCATTCACTGTTGTTAGTGACATTGATTTCAGCAAATAAGGTGGAAAACATTTAACTATCAGCCTAAAAATATCAGCAGCACTGACGATTACGTATAAATATCGGTAGTAGAAAACCCGTATCGTCTGAGTCTGAATGTTTTTGTTGACCAAACATCTCATCCAGGCACTACAGGAGAGATTTTATTTAGACAAATCTTTATTTGGAACATTGGCAGTACATATTTATCTAGAGATGCAAATTTAAATGATATAAAGATGGAGAATATAAACCAGAATAAAAACACTGTTGCATTAAAACGAACTTTGTTTTTTTTAACATGTAAAATAGCAAAATATTGAAAGGATAAAACAGAAAATAACGGCAACGGAACATTGGGTCTGCTTGGGTAAGGCTATTAGTTATCTAAATGATTCAATCAGATCAGAAGGGCGAGACGTTCAATCCAGGGGTTGCAGCAATGGACCTTTCGCCGAGCCCCGCCCCCCTTAGTTACTGTTGCCAACTCCGACAATAAGTGGATCAAATACTGCAGCTCCGCAGATTTCTGCGATGGAAAGAAGTAGACAGATGCGTGTCAGCGACATTTTTGGGAGCAATTTCTCCTCAATATCATCCAGATCGAGGCAAAAAGGGTTACAGTATGCAGTGGAGGGATATATTAGTGTCAGCTCTGCTGAGCAAAGCGTAGCAGGGAACAAGGAGTTTGGGAGAAGGTCCGGCGTCCGGGGACGCGTGGATCCGAGGAGCGGTGGCGGCGATGCGGTGTCCCTGTGAGCTGTCAGATGATCTGAGCTGCAGGCAGCTCTAACGGAGAAAAGCTCCCGGCGCTCTGCATCGCTCAGTTGATCATCTCAGCTGAGTCTGTTTATAAAATGTAACTTTTTATGCCCGTGTTTACTTTCATTTTCAATATAGTTCCCGGCCGGAGCTCGGCATTAATTCATCACGTGATCATGACACCACCCGCTGTTGCGCCAATAGGCTTAATGTGCGTTTATAAGACACACGGTTGAGGTAATATTACGCTGATTTGCCGGCACGGTGTGTCTTATCTAAAAGGGTCTTGGATAGTCTGGGAGGCGGACCTCCGCCCAGCCGCGGGCGGGGGGAGCACTCATGCTTGGCTGTTGCTGGTTGAGCTCGATGAGGAGGTTCTGAAGGGGAAATGAAGGAGACACGACTACTATCCAGGCTAATGCTTAGTAGTAAATTAGGCTTAGCTTCATCATTTAGTTTGGAGTTGTCGGATAGTAACTGTCGGTTGCTATGATGTGTGATTGGACAATAGCCGTTCTGGGGGCGGGGCCGGCGAAAGGCTAATTGTTCAACTTTGTATTTTCAACCCTCAAATTGTAGGTTAATGTCTCCACATTTAAACCACAACAAGCAGCTCAACACAAACTCTGAAAACCTGCTGTTTCTGTTCACAAGTAAAATGTTTTTAATCGATGTTCTGATCAGATGTGGATCTTCTGGAGTTTTCCGAGCCCGGTATTTTCAACTACTCGACTCTGCTGCTGAGCGAGGAGCGAGGTGCCCTGTATGTGGGAGCGAGAGAGGCCATCTTTGAGCTCAGCAAGAAGAATGTGACGGTCAAAACCCACAAGGTAACCGCGTAGTAGGAAAAACACTTCCAACAACGAGAAGCAGGAAAACAGCACTTCCATTGATTCTGATTGGGACTTCTGGTGTTTTCAAGGTTCAATGGACTGTTACAAACGACCACATGAACATGTGCATAGGCAAAGGAAAATCTAAAGAGGTTTGAATTATTCTGTGTTTTACAGTAGATTTGTGTTTGTCTGAGGAGTTTTCTGGTAGAATAAATCTGTCCTGCTCCATTTCAGAGGGACTGTCTGAACTACATCCGAGTGCTCCAGGTTGTGGACGCCGAGCGGCTTTATGTCTGTGGTACAAATGCCTTTCAGCCTCAGTGTGATTACTTGGTAGGTTAACGTCACGCTGCACAAATAAACATGTGTGTGAACTTGCCCGTCAACAGCGTGACCTTTAAACGACATCTGATCTCTTTCAGAGTCTTGGCGACTTTTCTCTGGAGGGTCGGGCCGAAGATGGCAGAGGGAAGTGCTCCTTTGACCCTTTGCAAAGTTTTACCACCGTCATGGTTGGTGAGTTCAGCTGGTTTTGACTCATTTGATGAAGAGATGTTTTGATGGTCCGCCGTGCTCTGAGGTAGACGATCATCGCTAGATTTGAATTCTCATGGGAGGAAAACTCACTCGTCTTTATTCTTCTTTTCCACCAGACGGAGAGTTGTACTCTGGGACGGTGTATAACTTTTTAGGCAGCGAACCGATTATTTCCAGATACTCTCCATTCCACTCTCTGCTCAGAACAGAGTACTCCACATCATGGCTCAATGGTGAGTTTGGCTAAACATGAACATTATATCTTAGTCTTTGGGTTGGAGGCTGAACAGACGTGGTTTAGCTATTCAGTTCCTATACTTTACTGTTTTTCTACACAGTTTGTTCTCATTTTTAAAACGCCTCACACCTGTAGCGTGTCGTGATTTTCCTCCAACACATAAGTCATCCTTCCTCTTTTTGTCTTGTTGAAGTGCAGCAAACAAATCAGTCCAGTGGTTAAAATGACACCAGCCGGCAGCATAACGATCAGCTCTCTGCACATAATAATAAAATCCATTTAAATCTTATTTTTTATCTCGTTCCCCCCCCCCCCTTTTTTTTTTTTTTTCTTTGTAAGATTGCCTCATTTTGTTATCTAAATGTTTTATTCAGACAAATTAAAATAAAAAAAGATTTGTGGGAGAATTAAGTTCTTTCAAAAGGCTTTTTCAGTAACTTGATGTTGAAATGGAATTAGTTTAAAGTGTTTATTACAGACATAAGTAGGTTCTAGCAAAGAAATAATAAGCTTCATTGCTTAAAAAAAAAAAAAAAACCTTGAATATATTAATTAATCTGCATTAAGTGATTCTCTTCAGGATAAGAGACAAAAGTCTTCTTTGCTGTGTAGTTTTGATGATCCAAATTAAATTTGTGCTCCTACATCAGCAAGAATTAATCATCATAACTCTTTCTCCTCGTTACAGAACCCAATTTTGTCTTTGCTGATGTGATCAGAGAAGGAAGTAACGGAGCCGACGGGGAGGACGACAAGATCTACTACTTCTTCACCGAGGTGTCGGTGGAGTACGAGTTCTTTGGCAAGTTGCTCATTCCCCGAGTGGCTCGTGTGTGTAAGGTCAGCATCTACCAGCAGCTTCCATCTTTACCCCCGTCTGCCTGTTGTTTCAGTTTCAGTTTAAATGTGACAGTTTTACAGCATCTGAGATGAATATCTGCAGGTACAACTTAAAAAGATGGGGTAGCTTGTTTATTAGGACGTTCAGCTCAGAGACTCAAGTCAAAATATTAAGTTACTATGAAGTATCACTAAACCAGCCTGTTAGGATGTTTCTGACAAAAATGGAAACTTTAATTTCAAATATGTAGCTTTTTAGCTCTTTGTCGGAGTTCTTTTGGGTGCTAAACCCTTGAAGATGAGCATCTTAAATTAAACTTTAGTCATCGAACAATAAATATCTGCATGTTTCTTCATCACAGCCACATTAAATTCAGTTTGAAAGCCCATAAAAAGTTACCCTAAGATAAAGATATAAGGAAAGGAAGAGGTGGCCTTTTCTGGATTTTAAAGGGGAAATTATGCTGTTTAATCAACTCAGACCTCTTTTTTTATTTTGCTGTTGCAAGGCAAAAGCAGGTGATGATGTTTTTGCCTGACTGATTTCTATCTGTTAGGATAACTTTTAGAATAAACTCTGTTATAACGTTGACCCTAAAGTCTAATGACAACATAAAGGCAGCCAGATCCCAGTCATTCTTATAGATGATGAGTCATCCACAACACTCTAAATGATTATGGTTAAGATTTGACCAAAGTGGTGTTATCTTGTCATTTCAGCAGAAGATGACTTTAGTGTTAAACCCTTACATGGTGGCGTGTGATGGGTACATCAACACCTGATGTGTGTAAACTCTCCCTCCAGGGTGACCTCGGCGGGCAGCGCACCCTGCAGAAGAAGTGGACGTCCTTTCTGAAAGCCAAGCTTGTGTGCTCCATGCCTGAGCTCAACTTTGTTTTCAACGTCGTGCACGACATCTTCATCTTGAAGGGGAAAGACAGGAGAGACACGGTCTTCTACGGCGTCTTCACCTCTCAGTGGTCAGAGATTTAACAACGTAAACGCGGGAGAATAAAGATGCAGAAGGACCTTTTGTAACCGGTTATTTATTTGGACCCTGCAGGGGAAACGTGGGTTTGTCAGCTGTGTGTGCCTACAGCATGGCGTCTGTGGAGGACGTCTTCTCCAGAGGAAAGTACATGCAGAAGGCCACAGTGGAGCAGTCCCACACCAAGTGGGTGAGACACAACGGCATCACTCCATCTCCACGTCCCGGAGCGGTAAGCGGCCGTAATTTATTCAGATGAATCCAGACTCGGCTCCTGTCTGACCACGTTTTCTTCTCCAGTGTATCAACAACCTGTTACGACAGCAGAACATCAGCAGCTCACTCCAGCTTCCAGACAAAACCCTCCAGTTTGTTAAGGACCACCCCCTGCTGGAGGATCCCATCCTGCCCCTCGGCAACAGGCCCCGGCTCATCACCAGAGACGTCAACTACACCCAGCTGGTCGTGGAAAAGGTCAAAGCGCTCGACGGCAACGTTTATGATGTCATCTTTACCGCAACAGGTGCACAACATTCGTCACGATTCGAGCAAACTTTAGCATGCGGAGGTCGTTACACCCTTCCTTCACTCTGTTTCTCCTTAGATAAAGGATTCCTGCACAAGTCGGTGGTGTTTCAGGAGGATGTTCACATGGTGGAGGAGATCCAGCTGCTGAAGGAGGCTGAACCCATCAAGAACTTACTGCTGTCCTCCAAGGTCAGTGGTCAGCTTGAGCCCAGTCTAAAATATTACTAATCATAGAAAAACATCTAATGTAACTGATGGCTTTTGTGATGTGTTTAATGAAATGATGGAAGGAAAAGCTACAGATGCAGATCCTAGTGGTCAAGGGTGACTTGGGCTCTTTCAGGTCTTCTTGCATCATTTTCCTCGTTGCTTTAGTAAAACACTCAAGGATGCATTTTATGATTTTTAGTAGAGGCCAGATCCCACTCACTTATATCAGAGCTGAGTTTGTTCTCTAACAATCATTACCTCAGACAGAGATGAGTGACTGGTTTTAGTGGAGTTTCACGTACCAGAGCTGAGGATTTGCCTTCAGGTGATGAAGTAAGTGAGGGATTTACAGTAATGTGTATTTGGTGGCTGTTCTTGGAAAAGGATGAGACCCTGGAACGGATATTACTTCCTGGTGTTTGTATTGTTTTAGTTCATAATAAAACCATTTTAGATTTATTTTTTATATTTTGCGCCTTAGATCTTGTTTTAGAGACAAGACTTGTTTTTAGAGTTAAACTAAGTGCTGCTGGGTTTAGTTTAGTTTAATAGACGGAGGTGGGACTGGATGATGGGAAGGGTGTGGGGAATAAAAAGTGTTTTAGTGATTAAATCAGACAGTTGGAGCCTGTATTTATATATAAATGTCACGCGTTGCCTCCACAGACGCAGTCCTTGTACGCTGGTTCAGACTCAGGAGTGGTCCAGTCACCCACAGCTTTCTGTAGCAGGTATTCATGCTGCAGTGACTGTGTCCTGGCCCGGGACCCCTATTGCGCCTGGGACCCCACTTCTCTCACCTGTGTCAACATCTTAGACACGTCCGAGCAGCAGCTCAGGTAACTGTGCACTGAGGGATAACTACACGTACGAACGTTGTGTTTCTGTCATCCCTAACGAGCTGCGTGTGCTGCTCAGACCCACTGATGCAAAGTTTGTGTTGCAGGAAACTTATCCAGAGTCTGAATGGGGACGCAGACAAGTGTCCTACAGGTGAGGATGCTTTCATGCTATTTTTTATAGTGAAAAGGTCACCTTGTTGTCCCTTTCTCATTTGTGATTGACTTTTATTTTCCGTACCATTCAGAGTCAGCTGTGCCCCGTGAGAGCTACCGGCCAGTGCTGGTGAAACCCGGAAGTTCTGCTGAGCTGCCCTGCGTGGGAAACTCCAACCTGGCTCACGTGACGTGGAAATCTAACGGCTCCATTCTCAGCGAGGCCTCTCGCTTCCACTTCATTGGCGAGAACGGGCTCCTCATTTACAGCGTGGCTCCAGAGGACCAGGGCCACTATGAGTGCTGGTCCGTAGAATGGGCCCCCGCTGCTGGGAAGAACTTCAGCCGCCTGCTGTTTGGATACGTTGTGAAACTGGATCTTCCAACCAGACCCTCTCCCCCGTCGACCCGCGTGACCACCACCCTGAGCGGCCAGGAGAAAAGCAGCACCCGTACAGCTGAAGGTAATGGTAAGACAGAGAGAGACTCACTAACCTGGACCAGTTCCACAGCATCAGTCCTCCTCACCTCCCCACCCCACACTGACCCATCACTAACCCCACCGCCCAGCAGCACAGTCAGAGTCCGGCTGCAGAAGAACCTTCCCCCGGACTCAGACGCTTCTCGACCGGACAGCCGAGACCCCGAGGCCGAGTATCTGCAGCACAACAACACCGTGGCCCTCCTCTCCCTCTTTCTCCTGTTCTTCCTCCTCTTCCTGGCTGCACTGGTGTACAACTGCTACATGCAGTACCTCCCAGCTCCCTGCCTGAGGCTGCGAACCGCCCTGCTGGGCACTCACAAGTGCTCCCAGCAGCCCCAGTACCAGGCCTGTGAGGCAGGTCTAATGGGAGCCTCTCCCACCGACAAAGTGAACATGAGCGAGCGTCCGACTCAGAACGGCAGCCAAGCTGTTCAGAGCCTCCGGGCGCTCCGCGACACCGGCTACGAGACGGAACCGGAGTGTGGCAATGGTCAGGTCCCCTCCCACAGCCCCTCACAGGAAAAACCTTTTGATGTGGACACCGACTCCCAGTCCATCCAGTACGCCGATGAAGACGAGCAGTGCTGCTAGGAGCTTCTGTCCGGCACCCCCCAGCTTAGTCCAGCAAGAAAAGCTATTTCTTATGTTCCAGATTGGAAACATTATTTACCAAATTGGTAAGCCGCCCTGATGTTTTCCAAATTGGAATCCTGCTTCTGTGCAGCTTGGGTGAAAAAACAAAATCATCTCTTGGAGCATTTTGTTGATAAATTGTTCAGCGTTGTGATGAATTCTCAGGGAGGAGCCCAGCTTCGTCTGCTTTGTGAGGTGCAGCTGAGTGGCTGGAATGTGGAGAAGCACTGCTGAGACGTTATTGTTTAGATCTGGACCCACCTGATCTTCCTGTGTATTAACCTTCATCAGTCGTCTTCCTTTAAAACGCTCCGACAGGAGCTGAAGCTTGAGAATGGAGCCCTGGTTCAATCTGAAGAACTTTTTATTTAGATGTTTATTTAAGGTGGCACATCTGTTTGTCGTAATGTTCTTGTTTGTTTAGTTTTATTCTATTTAATGCAGATTTTTAGAAAATTCCTCATCCTCCCTTCTGATGTTTAGATTTTCCTCAAAAGCTTTCTTCTTTCCCACCACCCCCCTCACAGCCTCCTCTCCTATCGACACCTCATCCTCCCCCTCATCTGGAGGTAGCTCTGTCTCTGCTCTCCCTTCCTCCTCCTCCTCTTCCTCCACCAAGCCCCACAGTGTGGAGGCTGGGGAGGCAGAGGTCAGACTGTTGCCCCCCCTGCTGAAGGACCAGGCTGAGGGGGTTCATGCCCAGGAGGCCTTCCTGCTCTTCTGCCTCGCCCTGGGTGAGTGGTGCCTGTGATTTCCTGCCTCATGCTTGGTTTTCTAATTCATTTCTTGCCTCCTTTAACCCTTTTTTAGCTTTTCATTTCTGTCCACCTTGCTTGTTGGCGTCGCCCAAACTAACATGGAGTGTG
The DNA here is from genome assembly GCA_006937985.1 of Aphyosemion australe. NCBI lineage: Eukaryota > Metazoa > Chordata > Actinopteri > Cyprinodontiformes > Nothobranchiidae > Aphyosemion > Aphyosemion australe. The sequence goes on from SSNS01000074.1 coordinate 453,430, forward strand.
TTTGAGTTCCTGCTTTTATCTGTAACAACCAACCTTTTGCTTTAGTTTGTCTGTGAAGAACTAATCTCCGCTAAGATGGAATCATTTTTTAAAAGTCAAAGCTGCCGTTAAAATCTTTCTCTGTATACTTTCTGTACATTATTGTGTAAAAACGATCTTAAAAGCTCACAAAATTTAGAGATAAATAATGATTTTTAAGGATGATTTTCTTCAGAACAAGCTGAAGTTTTATCCAGTCGTTGGTAAAACATTTGGTCTGGATTGTACATGTTTGTAAATGTTTGTATAAACTGAAGGTGTAATAAAGTTTTTCAAATGTTTTTAAAACTGATTGTTTTTTTTAACTTTTTGCTCATTAAATTATTTTATGTACAGAAGAATCCAAAATGTGGTTACTGATCCCCAGACTGCTACTGCCTTTTAAAGGTACAATATGTAAGAATTTTACAGCGAAATAACCCCAAAACATTCTAATGTCTCGTTCATGTTGGAATGAAAGTTACATCGAAACGAATTTCTTTCTCAGCCGGCTGAGAGGTTGTCAGTATTTCTCCTTTCAAAATGGCCAAAGAGGAATGTACTTTTTGTTTACAATCTGGGAGCCTGCGGGGTTGCAGAGTCTGTGCCGGCTAACGCTGCATCGCCAACATTTGTAATTCGACACCTGCTGGTGTAAAGATCCAAATCCAGTAAACCGGAATGACCCAGAAGTTATTTCTTGTACCCCTAAGAAGCCACGGCTTTTTTTTTTACTTTAATATCTGGTGACACAGGCTAGAGGCTAACGTTGAGCTAAGAGTGAATTAGAAACAAATATTCGGCTTTAAAAGTATCTCAAGCTACTTTTTCAATGACCAAAAACTTGATATTACAGTGAAATGTATCTACTTATAAACTTGCTGTGTATGACTCATCTTCACGTCATCTAGAATCTTCTGGCGCTGAGCCGTAACTGGTAAAAGCATAAAACTCACGGAACAGTAGTGAGAAAGTGACCAGTGTGTTTAGAAAATGAACTGCAGTACCCAACTTTGACCACAGGATGTCATTCTTACATATTGCACCTTTAAGGCGTTTGTTTTCCCAAACCCTATGTAAGACAAATGAGATTTCAAAGTTTCGAGTATTTTGATGCATCAAACTTTATCCCAACAAGTAGCAGCCATGAATCCCTCAATTGGTATATTTTTTTTAATTTTGAACTGTTGAAGCACAAAAAGCAAAATTAGGCAAAGAATCAGATTTTTTTTCTGCAAACTTCAGCTAATGGGATTAAACAGGACAAGTCAGCGACCCCCTAGTGGAAGGAAGGTTCCAGGTTCAAGTCCCGGCTGGAGTCTGTTGACTTGGAGCTTGCATGTCCTTGTGCATGTGTGAAGTTTCTCCAGGCAGGTACCCTAGTTTCCTCTCTCTGACCAGGAACATGCATATTAGGTTAATTAGTCACTCTAATTTGGCCCTAGTAGGTGGCATTTGTGTGTGTTTTTGAACAAGATGATGCATGGATGGAATGAAGAAAATAAGTTGATTAAACATCCTTTAAATATCTTTAGATCCTGGAAGCAAATGTCACCCAGATAAATAAATGAAAGACTTCTCACTGAAACTAGCTGATCTAATGAACACAAACCCGTCTCCATGTCAGTATTTCCACAATCAGGAGTCAACAAGAGGTCCGATTTTGTCCCGCAGGTCCTAGTGATGTCCACATTCACTGGCTAATGAATGGACACATACTGGACACCCCGGTAATGGAGTACCGCAGAGCGCTGGGCCATAGGGAGGTGCTGGTGAGCAGCTGGCTCCGAGGGGGCCCGCTGATCAGGGATGCCCATTACCACTGTGTTGCAGAGGCCAGCACAGGAAGTGACATGTCTGAGATCGACCTCCATCTCTCTGTTGGAGGTATTTGGGTCTGACCTGGCGTGAGTGTGCAAATTATTTAGTTGTGAATCATTAGGGATGTTCGATATAAACCGATAACGAGGTAACTAACATCATTTCCTATCATGCATACTTGAACGTTAAACATTGTCTGCAAAATATGACAACTAGTTAGGTCAGTTGTGTCAAACAAACATGAATATCTCCAAAACTAAACCTCAGATCTGTCCTATTTTTACATTCTGAGTGAGAGGAGAAGTAACTGAAGAGTTGGATGTATAATATGTGCATGGTATGTGAAGGTTGGGTCATTAAAAATCATTCATTTTTCCAATATTACATTTTGTTACCAATGTAGGTTGATAATGTTGCACATCCCCAGCTGTGATGCATCCAGAATTAGTTTAGTTGAGAGGAATGCGTCTGCTTCAGAAGGGTTTTTTAACTGCTATGGTGTGGATCCATGAAAGGTGTTCTTATTCAACAGATGAGAACATTCCATCCAGGGACTTGAACCAATGGAGAGGCGCGCTCAACGAGCATGAGCAGCTGCTAAAGAGATGGGAGGAGGCCTGGGTACGTCTGTGTTCTGAGAGATGTTTCAGGACCTTAAAATCATGATTCTGCAGTCGTGTGACCATCATCATCATCATCATGCACCATAGTTTACATGTCCTCCATGTTTGGCTGATGGTGAAGGTTGACTTAAATTATCTGAGCCACTGCTGCTCCCTGCTGATTAATTCCTATTATTTTATTACATCTAACAACAATTTTCCATGGAACATGATCATGAGACTGAACTGGTTTACTTCTGTAACAGATACACACACACACACACACACTAATCCCATGTAAAGAGGTTCTCTGTTCAGCTGTTTTCTTCCTTTCCCAGGAGAACTGTGACGGCCACGCAGCTCGATGAGAACGTGCCGGGATTGGCTGTGACCTTGCGTCCCCGTCCAGGTGGACCACACCTCCAGCACTGAAATGTTCTCAAGCAAAGGGAACGTGTGTCAGTGTCCCTTCTTACTTGAGTGTTTGATGGACCACAGAGCTGAGAATTTAACAGCTTCTGCTCTCAGCACGATGATGACAATGATGATGACGATGATGATTTGGGACTCTTAGAGGTCAGGGGTTTGAAGCTCGCTGGTCCCCTCAGGCTGAGGACATCTGGGTGGCATTTGCTGCTGTTTCTGAGTTCAGAATGGTATTTTGACATAATTAGTGAATCATGTTTAGTGTGTTTTTATCCACAGTGGATGTCTCATGTTTGACATTTAGTATGATTATTTAAACAGAGACAGCTTTAATTATTCACCACAACTTTTACTTTCTGTCAGCTCCATCTTAAACATTATGACAACATGTGATTTAGAAATAAACAGTTTTATCTGGTTCCTGTGTGTGTGTGTTTATTTTGTCACGTGGTTGTTGCAAACCTGCTTCAGATAAACTTTCTTTTTTTTTTACTAATGTTCACTTTATTTTAACTACTGAATTCAATCATAAGGATATTACGAATGAACACTTTTCTAAAACAGATGCAGAATATAAATTATATAAATAAGTGTGATAGCAGATTTAAACTGAAAACAAGATGAAACATATCAAACACAATAAATATTTATTGTTGTTTTTACATGGCAAATTAATAACATATTTAAATCAATAAAATAAATGTAGTCAGTGTAGGACACACTGGAGCATCTATATGACTAAAATAATTTCATGTTTTCTGGTTTAAATTAAATCAAAACTTGAGTCACAGTGCCATCTTGTGGCCAAACTCATGAAACACAATATAAAAAGAAGTATTGATACTAAATGTAGAATGCAGATGTGTCAACGTTATGTAAATATTTAGTAAATAATAAGATATCTAAATGGAACAAAAAGAACACACACACACACACACACACACACACACACACACACACACACACACACACACACACACACGACCCATCTTCATATGAAAGTTTCCAAAAGCAGTAGGCTTCTATAACTATAGAATATAACTATTCTATTCTATTCTATTCTATTCTATTCTATTCTATTCTATTCTATTCTATTTAAGCTGTTTGATGTGTGTCCTGGATATGAAATAAATAGTATTGTGGCGGTTTCAGACGCCATCTAGCGGGTGTGTTGTGCAGCGGCAAGAACGAGTCACCATGTAGCAAACACAGAACGCTTTATTTGCCAGAACGGCTCCCCTCTTCACCCCCCGACAAACAAACATGGCAGGCACCGGACGAAAACAACATAAAATGAACACTAAATGAGCACTGAACTAAAAATAAACAACATTAACATAACCCCAGACAAAATAACCCCCCCAACACACAAGAAAACACAATAAAACAACCCCGCATTAACCCCCCAGGATGCAACGCGGCCCTGCCCAACCTGTCACTGGGCAGGTCCGCCACAGTATATTTACAACTGAAATTAAATAGAAATATAAAAATTCTGTGAGCGAAAAAAACTGTATATAAATAATTAATTTAGAGAAATACACACAAAGGCAGGCATAGACATTGATAGACCCCTCGCGACCGCTATTGCCTATGGGCGCTGACGAGCGGTGGCGCCGCCATCTTGGATCGGTCGCGCCCCCCCCCTCCCTTTGCAGACATTGAAGTGTCAACATGTTAAATCAACCATAACTCCTTGAATACTGAACCGATTTTGATGCGGTTTTTTTCACTGTAAACTTCACACATGTAGCTCTGATACAGGACACATGTTTGAACGTTTTTAATCATAATGGGTTTGCTGTGGGTACATATGGGATTCTTATCCACTGCCTAGTGACAAAACCTATAGAAAGAGATCAAACACATAAAAATCACAGTCAAACAATGAGAATCAAAATAATTTAAAAAGGACTATATACCAGGTGTGAGATCTATGGTAGGTATTTATAAAAAAAAACACTTAATATATGATAGAGAAGCAGAAAATACTACTCAGCCATTTTAATATAAACAATATAATTCTTATAACAATTTAAATAAATGAGTGTTTCATATACATATAGTACCAATATAACTCAAAGAGAGGGTGAGAGAGACGACAACAAAAACAAAGTCTGAATGACAAGAGCTTGACAAACAATCTGTCAGAACTGACTGCTTAGTGATATTCTGGTTCTGTTGTATTTTTGTGTGTAGCTGAACCTATAACGCTCCACCTCTGAGAATAAAATTGTAAGGCTTGTTTTCAATACTCAGACATCAATTCTGATTACTTTACAGCCAAACAGCACACAGGGAGAAAGAGAGAGAGAGAAAAAGAACTAACTGCTTAAAGGAGTTAGTTTTATTTGTTTTGTCTTAATTTATCTGTTACTTGTGTTGAGAATTTTTTAAAATAGTAATTGAAAGCTTTACATGAGCTAAAACCCCTGGAAGAGGACTGCTTTGTAGAACTTTTATCTGGAGCTCCCCTTCTGCAGTTCAAGAGAGGTGAGTTTGGCCACGTGGTGCAGCCTTCTCTTCAGAACCACAGACTTAACCAATGAGATCAAGTCTGACGGCCGTGGCATCCAGCATGACAGCTACACATCTGTGTTTAGTTTGGTTTTTCTGGCCCAGCCCAGCCTCATCATCCACCAATCACAGCCTCCTGTAAAGGAATAGAAACATATTTAATATATTTGCATAAGTAATTTTCAAAAATTGGACAACATTAAGATTTGCTTTGTATTGTGTGTGGAGTGGGAGGGGCAAAAATAGAGTCTCTCTGAGNTACTTGTTTTTATATGCTGAAGTGAACAAATTTTAAGCGTGTAGTGTGTGGATATTTCCACATTGTGGGGACATTTGGCTGGGCATCACAATGACAAAATACCCTAAAACATGGTTTTAGAGGTATGGTGTGAATACGCTTTTGGTTTAGGTTAGGGTTATGATGTTCAAATACTCACATAATCAGGCTGAGGTTAGAGTCTCTGGGGAATGTTGGGAGGTCACAGACAGGCTAGGCTCTCTTTGGCTCTTCTGGATGTAGTTCTGCACTTTTGTGGTTAAAACAAACAAGCATAATGTTTGACAATAATATACTGTTTATAGTTCACATCTGTGGTTCTCAGTTTACGTCAGGGGGTCTCTGGTGCTGTGAAAACTCTGGGGCACCTAGACATGATTCTTAGGACGTTTATTAAAATAAATTAATTTTTGACAAATATTATCAAGACAAGGTATGTAGGGAGGATAAGTATTACACTCTGCCTTGTGATTGATAAAAGGATATGTACATTTATGAATGCTGATGGCCTTATGATACACTTACTGTTTGAAGGAGAACCAGGAAGCTGAAGATGAAACAAACTCCATCTGACACAGCCCAGTTCTAATCATAATAAATCAGCTGCAGGAAGCCTCACACTTCTTCCCATCTTTTGTGGGAAAACCTAGAAAACAAAAACATGCAATTTGCAGATTAGTGTCTGCCAATATTGTACAAAGGAGGTCAATGCTATTTTCTTAATTCATCTTGTGTTATTACTACTATTCTGTTTACTTCTTTAAGATTTCTTAGAACCTTTCTTTAACCTAAAAACTGCATTTCTATTGATAATGAACTAAAACTCCTCAAAGGGTAAAACCAGAACAAAGTTCTGCACAGCAATCCTCTTTAGCATGTTAGCTAACTATTCTCCAGTCAGAGGGGAGGGTCTGAGACATGAGCTATATCTGATACCAGAAAGATTTGTTTGATTTCTACAGCAGCATTCTTGTGTCAGCTGTAACCTAAGTCAGTGTTTTGGAATAAATGATTAATAGTCTCATTTAGCCTTCATTGTCAGGGGAGCACCAGCAGTAAACAGGTAGCTAACGTTAGCTAACAAGGAAGTGTTGCTGGTGGACACAAATATAGTACAACAAAGTTATATTTACAAAATACAAACAACAAAAATGCTCGAACTTACTTGTGAAAGTTATCCCCCGACCCATGGATCAATAGTCCGCTGATTAGAGCAAGAATAAACCGCACCGAGCTCAGGCATCCTGTTTACTGCTATTGTTATGGTTCGTGTCTGCCGGAAGCCCGACCGACCAAAGATGGCGGCCGCATTTCCTGCGCCAGAGCGGCCAATAGGGGGTCTATCAATTATAATGTCTATGAAGGCAGGCATGTGTAAACAGAATTCTGTACATTCCTATGTTTTTAAAGGGTCTTTGAACTCATCATTTGATCAGTCACGTGACGCAGCTTTGCGAAAATAGCTAGGGGATTTTTTTACAGCTAAAGTTGACGAAGATTATAATTTTCACCGGGTAGCATCATATCAAATCAAAGCTTATTAATAATATTTAATTTATTGATAAAATAATTGACCAAAAGCCGCGTGGGTAAATGTACCGTGGCCCAAAATGACTTCCAACGACGCAGGTGAGACTTTTGTTTGAAATGAAAACGATGAAAAGCGATTTTATCACTTCTTCTCTTCGTATGTTTCTATGAAATTAATTTACTCAAATATTATTTTAGCTATTATTCCCTGTTAAGAAAATTTGTGTAAGGTACATAATATCTTGAAACATTCTTGGCTGTCTTTGCCTGTTCCCTATGAAAATTTGGTAAACTATTATGTAACTAATTATACCGTTTTTGACTTTAATCCTTATGCACTGTGTGCCGTTTTCTTATACTTGAGCTGTTAACCATTTCCCCAACACCACCACAAAATCTGTTTTAATAACAACAACAATAATAATAAACCATTGAAAATGATTTTATTCATAATTTTGCACTGCAAACTTGCAGAGAACTTAATGACGTTGTATTAAAGTTAAAGGCTCATTAAAATGTAAAACCACATTTCCTTTGTTGTTGAATGTAAGCAGCTTGGGGGTGTTTAATGTAGCATACCAAAAAGCCTGTGCCGTTCATGACCCGCTTTCCTATGTAAATTAGTAATGTCGTAAATGCGAATGAGAAACACATAGTTCTGAGAAAAGCTGGTTTAACACGTCATAAGCATATACCCAACCTTAAATTAACATGTCCCAACCCATTTCAACTTCTGCAATATGTAAATATTGGTCTCAGATAGGGCTGGGCGATGAATCGAAAATTTATCAAAATTTCTGACTAACCGATATCATTTTCCCCATGTCAGTAAATTCGCTAATAAAAAAATGAAGAGATGTGTGTAGGTTGGCAACATTCATGTCTCTTTAAAAAGCTGTACCACCTCGAGTCACATGACAACGTGACTCAACATAATACATGTGACAGCCCCATCTAGTGAACATTTGTTTTTGCGCATACATGTAGTTATCGTCCATTTATCGTTATCGAGGTGAACTCCTCAATATACCGTGATATTGATTTTAGGCCATATCGCCCAGCCCTACACAGAAAATACAGCATGCTCAAATTAACACTGTCAGAGTTGATTTCAACACTTTTAAAGTGTCTATATGGGTCCACACCAGAAAGAGTTGATTTAACTATTTTTGGGAAGTTGGTAGCTATTTTAACTGTTTCATAAATCAGGACATTGACTGTTCGTACACACATTCTAAATTTCATCCGTAGGAGGGAATATAGGAACGTTTCTACGAACGTTTGATAAATGAGGCCCCTGGAGTTGACAATTTAACACCAGTGTTAGAGTTAATATAGTCATTGCTTTAGGCCTACTTTTATGACCTGGCTTTTCTAAACCCCGGACTTTTTATTATTATTAAGCGTTCTTATTGATGACTGTGACTATCTATTTTACTATGTATTGTTACTATTGACTGTGTTTTTGCTTTTATACTGTCTTTTAGTTTTTATCTGTGCAGCACTTTGGTCAGCTGTCATGCTGTTTTTAAATGTGCTTCATAAATAAAGTTGGTATGGTATGGCAACTGATCTGTAGGTCAGTCTAGCCTTGCTTCATTGTAGCTTTGGCAGGTCTACCATTGGACCAAACTGTTTTGTGTCTTGTCAATCTCAGCGCTCTACGTTTGTTAGGCGGGGTTAATGCTAGAGCCACTATGGAGGTAAAAAACAAAGATGGCGTCGGCTCAAGAACTGGAACTCATTTGAAACAGCGCTTGTTTGAAATGGCTTTGGCATCAACTTTGGACGATTTAGACTCAAGTCTTTCATACATGAGCAGATAGAGGTAATTTCTTTTGAAAAATGATGTATTTGCTTCTTCTTCGATGGTGTATGGCGGACTACCCCGTTAACTGACATCCGTAGCGGTGAGTATGTCACGTTGTCCGTTGCCCCGTTTGGTCCTAGCACTGTCCAATTGCATGTGGAGACAGTTTGAAAGACAACCGTAGCTGTTGTATTGTTACCAGCTTTCTATCTTTAGTTTTCTGGGACACAGATAGCAGGTGTGGTCATTTCAGTCATCTCTGTCTGTGTGTCCGTGTGTCAGTACGGGCCTGTTATGTTTTTTGTTTAAAACATTAAATAAAAAACGTTAAATCTAAAAGTAACAGTTATGTAACCAATGAGCATTGCAGGAAATGTAGTTAGTACAATGGTGCGATGGTGGCAGAGGAGTTAAGTGGCCGCCTTGCAATCGGAAGTTTGCAGGTTCGCTTTCCGCTCAGTCTGTCGCTGTCGTTGTGTCCTTGGGCAAGACACTTAACCCGCCTTACCTGCTGATGGTGGTCGGAGGGACTGGTGGCGCCAATGTCCGGCAGCCTCGCCTCTGTCAGTGCGCCCCAGGGCAGCTGTAGCTACGATGTAGCTCATCCCCACCAGCGTGTGAATGGGTGGATGACTGATTGTGTTGTGAAGCACCTTGGGGGGTTGTAGAACCCTAAGAAGGTGCTATACAAATACAGGCCATTTACCATTTAATTCAATTCAATTCAGTTTATTTATATAGCGCCAGATCACGACAAGAGTCGTCTCAAGGCACTTCACAAAGTAAACATTCCAATACAGTTCAGTTCATAAGCCAATCAGTAAAAAAGTTTCCTATATAAGGGACCCAGCAGATTGCATCAAGACACTGACTAGTGTCATTGTGTTTAGTAGTTTTCATTGTAGTTAATTGGTCAAATGTACTGGGTTTATGGACAGTAGATGTCCAAAGGCCTCTCTCCAGGTTGTGGAGTTCACACTTCAGTTTTCATAAATTCATTTGTTTCCCCTTACCAACATCGTCCATAGCCTCCTGCCCGTTGGACCCTGTTTTGTTGTGAATATCTCATAATGATATATCACATTTTACCAGCGGCTAGTCTGTTCTGTCTGTGGTTATTTAGCTTCTAGTTGGTCTGAAAATAACTCTTGCTTTTTTTTTTTAAATGTTTTCGGTAACCAGGCAACAGTAGTCAAGTGGAGAAGTGTCTATTGCTTTGCTTTGCAGTAGAGGCTCTTTTCCTCTGTCTCTTCTGTCGTGTGTGCTCCCGATGCGTGTCTAAAACCAGCCAATGAGCAGCTGCTGCACCACATGATGGGTGTACATTACAGGTAGCTAAGTGATCGGTTTGATGTTTTATGTTTCAGTTGAAGTAAGCTGGTGGCACTTGGTTTTTTTTGGTGAATCCCTATTAAATCACTGGATGCTGCACATGGTAGCCTTAGCTGTACTGTACCAGATACAGCTGTCTGTCAAATGCTAGGAAGCATTTATAGTGATCACCCATTCACAATATTTCTACATTTTACTTAAAGGTCAGCAGTGTTCTGACCTTTTTGTTGTTTTTGTGACAAAACAAATGAACGATGAAAAAGAGCTTTTATTGTCTTGATCTGAGCCATACAATACCAAAGCTGGCCCAAAACATCCTTGTTACTTGGATTTGAGTCTATCGTTTTATGAATAAGAACTTTTGAAGTTCTTGGAGGAAGTGACATCTAGTGGTGGAGTCTTTCCTTTCATGTCTGAGAGAAATGATGATGGCTGCAAAAACTGAGGTTCTTGTAGAAACAATGCAACATGTACAAAGGAATAGATATTGTATTGCACGGGGGGGCTCATGATTATTGGAGTTTTTGACGACTAACTTATAATTGTGCCCACATTCTCAAAGTTTACACAAATTTCTCACAAGGTCACAAGGTTCTCGCATACTGCGTTGCATCAGTGGGTTTGGAGGGACCTCTGACATTTACATACCTTTTATTGCTACAATAATTTGTTGGAATACTTACAAAAAATCATCAATGTGATTTTTTTTTTTTGCAAAATGCAAACCATTTTCTACCATGAGGTTGAGACAGTCCCTCTGCTCAGAACAAAAGAAAAAATGTGCCTGACAAAAATGATCAGGAAATGATTAGGGATCATCATATAATTAAGAATTACTGTGACATTAAACATGAAAACATCTGAAAATATTCCAGAATCCTTAGAAGGTTATGGCTGTGTTCATGCTGCTCTGATGAGTTCTGATTAAATGTTTAGGAAGAGCTGGAGCTGCAGGGAGATGCAGCTTTATCTCAGCTGTTTGCTTGAATACTTTAATAAACCACTGCTAAGGGCAAAATGTTACAACTCTGCTTTAGTGCTGCAGAAATGTTACAACATAATGAAATGATCTCATCACGTGTTTGTACTCCAGCCAGAGGCTGCAGCATGCTGGTGGCCATTTCTCACCAGAAAAAAGTATTTATGTTGTTAATATTAGGTTTTAACCTTTCATTTATACAGCTACTGGTTTTAACGGAGTTAAATACCGGCAGTGGTTATGTTCAACTCCGAACTTGACTTGGAAAAAAACACGACGAGCCTCGGGGGAAATCTCTAAAGGCTGAAAGGAGGTAAATCTGCTACAGTCCTCGACAGAAAACCATGTTATTTAGTGGTGATTTTGTTTGATTTGACAAACTTTAAGCTCAAAGCCGCTGCTCATGAGCGCCGTGCGGGTGCGACGCTGCCAAAGAGTCTGTTTCCACGACTGTGATTGGTCAAATGACGACACGCTAAAACAAAGATCGTTTGTGACCAAGATGAATCCCCTCTTTCCCTTGTTGACTGCTGAAACCAGAATGGTTTATTTGGCTTAAAAGCGGCGATTTTGTCGAAAAGCGAAAAGTTTAGATATGAGATTGGACAAATGAACCACTCACCCATAAGTCCCTGCCCAACACAGCGTCCTCGTTTACCCATTGTAATCACAAGGTAGCAGCGCGAGTTAACGGATCCTAGCAGACAATTACGCGTCCCTTCAAAATAAGACAGTTCCCGGATCCTGTTCCGGCAAGATCCGGCTCAAATTAAGCCCTGCCCTACTCTTTTGACACCGTGTAAAAGTGACCTTCACCCAACCCACCCCCAAGCGGCAACAGGACTGGAATAAACAGTTTTTCAATATCAACCCATTTTTACTTAATGGACCAATAGAACTGGGTATTGATTCAAATTTCAAGAATCGATTTGATTCCAATTCTCAAGAGTTAGAATCGATTATCATGATCCAACCCAATCCAATCCAATCCAATCTGTTCCGATTTGATACTTATATGTGTCACTGCTATTTAAGGTTCACTTGGCAATTTTTGGTTTGCTTTTATCACCCCCTAGTGTCCGTTGGTGAAAGGAAAAGTGAAACTTATCTCCTCGCTGTGTGTTTGTCTTTTTAACACCTTAACCCAAAGATCTTCTATGGTCTTAAGGTCAGGCAAGTTTTCTGGCCAGTCAAGAACAGGGATACCATGGTCCTTAAACCAGGTACTGGTAGCTTTGGCACTGTGTGCAGGTGCCAAGTCCTGTTGGAAAATGAAATCTGCATCTCCATAAAGTTGGTCAGCAGCAGGAAGCATGAAGTGCTCTAAAACTTCCTGGTAGACGGCTGCGTTGACCTTGGACCTCAGAAAACACAATGGACCAACACCAGCAGATGACATGGCACCCCAAACCATCACTGACTGTGGAAACTTTACACTGGACCTCAAACAACATGGATTCTGTGCCTCTCCTCTCTTCCTCCAGACTCTGGGACATTGATTTCCAAAGGAAAAGCAAAATTTAATTTTCATCAGAGAACATAACTTTGGACCACTCAGCAGCAGTCCAGTCCTTTCTGTCTTTAGCCCAGGTGAGACGCTTCTGACGCTGTCTCTTGTTCAAGAGTGGCTTGACACAAGGAATGTGACAGCTGAAACCATGTCTTGCATACTGACTCCAGCTGCAGTCCACTCTTTGTGAATCTCCCCCACATTCTTGAATGGGTTTTGTTTCACAACCCTCACCAGGGTGCGGTTATCCCTGTTGCTTGTACACTTTTTTCTACCACATCTTGTCCTTCCCTTCGCCTCTCAAATAATGTGGAAGGGTTATTACCAGTAATAACCCTTCCACATATCAAAGGCATAACAAAAAGAATAATAACAACAATGGAAAAACATAATATCAACACACCAACAAAACAATACATGACAGTCAGAAAAAGACTGGTACACCCAAAAGACATCAGCAGATAAAAAATGGGGAGTCATATATGAAATACCATGAAAACGCTGCAATAAAACATACATAGGAGAAACCAGACGCCAACTCAACACACGAAAAATAGACCATCAAAGGGAATGTGAGAAGGAAACAAGTCGAAGACACACAAGAGCAGTGAAACAAGAAACACAAAGTACAATAAAGAAATCAGCCGTAACAGATCACTGCACAAGAGAAAATCACATCATGGACTGGGACAGTACACGGATCATAAACGCAGAACAACAAAAATACAAAAGATGGCTCAAAGAAGCGATATAAATAAGGGGACGTGGACACAAAACCATGAACAGAGATGATGGAGTCTACACATTGAATCATGCATGGGACTGTGTCATCGGCATGGAGGACGCGAGCAGCAGAGGGCGACATCGTCCTCTGCTGCTCGCGGATAAACGGAAGTGATGCCACCAACACCGGCAAACTCTGACAAAGGCTAAAGTCATTAGCCGAAACATGTCAGAAAAAAAGAACAAAGTAATGGATTACGAAGGTACACACAGAACGAATATACAAAAGAGGCTTTTGCAGGTGTTTTGAGTTAATGATCTGATTAGAGTGTGGCACCAGATGTCTCCAGTATAGAACAGGGGAATTTAATTCTGGGCCTGGAGGGCCGATATCCAGCATGTTTTAGTGATTTCTCTGCTCCAACAACACTTTATTCAGTGGTTGGATCACCTGTGCAGCAGCTCATCAGGCTCTGCAGAAGCCTGTTAATCACCTGCTGATTGAAATCAGGTGTGTTGAAACAGAGTTAAAACTAAAATGTGCTGGATACCGGCCCTCCAGACCCAGAATTGAATACCCCTGATATTGAACCTTTTCACAATATTCTAATATTCTGAGATACTGAATTTGGGATTTTCATTAGTTGTCAGTTATAATCATCAGAATAATGGAAATAAACATTTGAAATATTTCTGTCTGTTTGTAATGAATGAATATAATATACAAGTTTCACTTTTTGAATGAAATTGCTGAAATAAATAAATGTTTTCATTATCTAGTTTTATGACCAGCACCTGTAAGTTAAATGAAAGCATGTTCAAGTTGGTATAACCTCCATTATTGATTTCAGGCATTCATAATTATTTCTATGCTAAAATGCTGAAAAGCAGTTGTTTAATTAATAATATTCACTATTTTAATGATATTGTTTATGATCTATTTTTAAATAAAAACAAAAAAGCACTTTCGCTGTGATCCTACAGTCAAATCATCCAGAAATGTTTCCACATATTCTGACATCCTGAAATAAAACCACACTAACCTGCACGAGGAGCACCAGGGTCTTGTTCAGCTTTTTAACTGAAAGCATTTTTCTTGTGCTGCATTTACATCTAAACAGTAAATTAATAATTAAACATGTAGGTGGTAGCTGTTCACATAAATGTGAAGGAGAAAAAAAAGGTGACAATAACGCTGATCAGAACCACGGGGGTGGCAGTATTCCTCCTAGTTTATGTTTTACACGGTTTTCACGTTTGTTCTCCCCTCAGCGGAGCACCATGTGGTTCTAATATGCGAACACCTCGTTCCCTGTGGAGTCTGCAGCATGTTTAAGGGGCAGTTAGGGCAGAAATCTCCTGATGCACTCCGTTGTCTGGAATGGTTTCTTCCACTATTCTGCAATCCTCCCCTGAATGAGTCATCCAGCCGGCTCCTCATTGGATAAGACCATTCCATCCCAAGGGATTGCCTTGCAGAGGCAGAAAGGCCTTGCTTCCATTCACAGAAACACTGGTATGCCAGCCTGCTATTTCATTCACATAATAGACAAAAAAAAATCGCTCGTTCTTCTTTTTGTTTTTTCTCGGTCTTCTGCTCTTGTGCATCTTTGTCTTTTTGCCTGTTCGTCTGATTTCTGAGAGCCTGCCTCATCACCCCTGCCTTTATGTTTGCCTTTGTTTCTGAGGAGAAAAGGCAGACGTGCTGTCTTTTTTTTTTTTTCCTCCCTCTTTGCCAGGCAGGAAAGGGAGATATTGGGAAGGACTGCAGTGCGAAATCTGCAGCAGAGTGAGAGCGGAAGCTGCTTATGAATGAGAGTCAGTCTTTGAGCGCGGCTAGATGCTCCTGAGGACATTTTATCTGAATGTGTGCTTTTCTGCCATCGAGGGGAGAAAATAACGCTGCTGGTTTTACGGAGATTCTCGTTGGTTTTGTTTTAACTCTCTGACTTTATTGCTTGACAAACGTGTGCCCTTATTTTGTCTTTATTTGTTGACTTATACCATTCATTCATTCATTCATTCATTTATTCATTCATTCATTCATTCATACATACAGTTCAACCAGGATCAGTCTGTTGTTCTCTCTAGATGTTAATTATTTTTGTCTATTTTTCCAAAATGCTAACAGGAATTTACGTGATACGTTCATTAAATCAACTCATCAGTTATTATTTTTCTCCAGAAATGTTTTTTTGAATTGATGTCTGATTATAAAAATGTTTAGGAGGAATGACAAGTGCACTGAGTAGCTAAAACCCACCCAGACATGATCTCTGCTCATGTGCTGCTTTTATAAAATAACATGGGCAATATTACCCCATTACTTCCAGCCAAGTCACAGTTTTGCACCATATTTCTTTTTCATTATTCAATAACATCTTTTAACATGTATGTTTTAGATTTAGGGTTAGGGTTAGGTGTGAGCGTCGTTTAAATCGATGAGTTACATTATTTATTTTCCTTACGCTGCGACATCCTTACACCCCAACTTTTGTCTCATTGTGGTTTTTATCGCAGTTTTAATGACACAAACTTGAGTTAATTTTAGATAATGATTGTTTTTCTGAGTTAGATCATCCAACTTTCTGTAATTCTTCATTTCCTTTATCTCACAGAAGCAAATACTGGGCGAGAGTTATGGAGAATAAACACGAGACGGGGGAATTTAAAAATTGATTGGTTCCAGTGTGCTGTAAGTGGGAGTTTTTTTCCTCTCCCTCCAACAGGAAGTGATTTGCAGTGTTCAGCAAGCCTTTTGTTGAGAAGGTTTTCTCAGATCAGTGAGTCATGCTTTAGCTCGGAGCCGGCAGCCAGGCAAGCAGCAGTCAGCGGAGAGTATTTGCTTTTTCCTCGCCGCGTCCGTGATCATCGGCGACGCTGATCTTTTCACTGTTTTTGACTTTTTTTCGGGGGGGATTTCAAGGCGAGATGTTATAACAGGCAGCAGCAGCAGCATCTCCTCTGGAAAAGCAGCGCTCCAACTCTGGCGGTGTTTTATAATCTTCCTGTCATTCACGGATTCTCTGTTTTTCTATGTGACTGACTGGATTTCTGCTCTGGATTTTATTGATAGCAGATTGGACTTTGGGGTCAGCAGCAGCAGCAGCTCAGCACATCCACCACTGTCACCCTCAACAGAAAAGAATTACAGTCAGGTGGCCTGTGATTGCTGAAAGGCGTTTGCTGCCTGTGCCGTCGCTGCTATGTTAGAGGAGAGGGTAATCAGCGCGGCTCAGCCACGTCTGCCAGCACGCCTGTGAAGGAGGCAGGCTGAGTGTGTTGGTTGGTGGGGAGAGGGGAGAGAGCAAGAGAGAGAAGGGTATGCTTCACCGTACCAAGTACAACCGCTTCAGGAATGAGTCCGTAACATCCGTCGATGAGCTCCTCCACGGCCTGTCCATGAACCCCAAGGTCTCGGCCTCCCCTCAGTCTGCAGCCGAGACATCCTACACGCCCCCGGCCGAGGTTCAACCCTCCTCCACCGCCGCTCCATCCACCACCACCACCAGCCACGGCTCTGACCACCTGGAAGATGGAGGCACCACCCTCTGCACCCTCATCAACAAAGTCTCCAGCCTGAAATTCAGCAACTCGGGCAGCTTGCTCGGCATCAAGGGTCTGCCCTCCGCTGTCAAGGACCTGGCTGTGTCCAAGCTGCAGGGGGGTGGGGGATCAGGCTCAGGCACCTCCAGTGGCACGAGCCCCAGTGTGGCGACAGCAGCGGCATCAGCAGCAGCCTCTGGTGTGGGAGGCTCTCTGTGCAGCTCGGTCTCCCATCCAGCCCCCTGCACGCAGCTGGAGCCGGCTGTCAGCATGAGCAAGAAGAGCAGGCTGGAGGATCAGCAGCCCAGCAGAGAGGACTGGGGTCCAGGTGGAGGTGGTGGACTGGTGAGCAAACCCTCCAGAGGATGGCTGCACTCAAACGAGAAGATTTCTGGTCCAGGAGTCACATACATTGTGAAGGTTGGTGAACTCACTGTTGTTTTTCTTTGGTTCCCCCCACCCCCCTTCTCTCTTTTCTTTCAATGAGTAGAGTTTAGAGGATTAAGGGTGATGATGCAGTCACATTTGCGCATCACAACATGCCCTTGAGTGGGTGTATGTGGGTTGGTTAGAGCAGGAAGCTGAGCAAAGGAGCAGCATCCAGAAAACAGATTCAGGAATTGCAGAAGGTCAAAACTTAGGAAAATATGTGACGATGCCAGCGTTGGCTTCATGAAGACCGTTTTAAAAACACGCTCTGATTCTCCCGTTTTATCTGGTGTGCGGTGGATGTGAAGCCATGGCGTTATGCTTTTGTAACCATGGTGATGTGTTATTTCTGTACATTGTGCACCTCTCTGTGTTAGCTCCCTGAAAACGGCCGGATGGGAAGAGACACGTTTGTCTCATCGCAGCCGAATCTCTCCCTAATGCTCTTCAGACATCATACATCATTTAAGTTGGTGCACAGCTAGAATAGCTGCGAATGTCATCATGCCAGGAATGAGTCACTAGCATAGGGAGTGATGATGCTCAGCCTCGGCTCTTCGAGGTGTTAAAGGAAGGGGGGGGGGACCATTTTCACTAAAACCACATAAAAACCCATTTTTAAAGTTGAACTGATAACTGTTGGTGCAGCACGCTACACACAGAGGAGGAGGATGGTGGACAGCGTGGATGAGTGATTCCATCTCAAATCAAGTTACACAGGATGATCGCCATCATATGACACCTCCTGCCTAGGATAAAGCCAGCATCTGTGTCCAGCGTGACATTTCATTGACTGCATTAAGGGAGAGCAGTCAATGCTGCTGAAAGCGTCCTCCTCCCCGTTAGAGGGGAGATGGTTCTGGCCTGATTCTCACCCCCCGGCTTTTCCTGTGGTCTGTGTCCTGGGTGTATTGAGTTCAGCGTGGTGTTTCTGCTCACAGCACTTTTAATTAGCGTCATGTGGTCACTCCACGCACCATCATGCACCATTACACTAAAGGGGCATCGACTGACTGTGACACAGTTAAGGCGCACTCACTCAGTGAAGCTTTTTATCGCTTATTTAAAAAAAACATATGTAAATATTCTGATTCAAATAATTTTTTTAGCCTAACAGATTTCTAATGTTTCCAGTTTTCTTTCCTGATAAAATGATAGGATTTGAACAATTTAGGTTTTCAAACGATGAAAAGGAGTTGAGGCTATTTTGTGATGCGTTGTATCGCCAGGTCAACGTAGAAACTCACAGTATTTTATGTTTGACTGAAAAACACTCTGTAGTCCTCTGGTTTTATGGCACGGCGTTCTCATTAAGGTGTTGGTGTGCGTCCTATAATGTTGGGAACACAAAACAATTATTTTCATTTATTTTTCAATTTTAAGCCACTTCAGCTCAAGTCTATAACTCACATTTAAAAACAAACAACAAGAGCGCAGCATTAGCACATCGCTGAAGCTGGATCCTTTTGCCGCCGATAATTGTTTTTTTGACAAGATTTTCTTTTTTTTTAATGTTTATTGATCCAGTTCGTATTCCACTGACCTGAAATGACCTTTACAGGCTGAACAGAAGTGGAGCTGGTCTGTACACAACATTGCAATCCAGCTGCTGCAGTGGCAGCACGTGATATGTGATGTAGAATCTAAAGTATCTCTTGGAATCACTCTGAATTTGTACGTAAAAAATGTTTTGCGACAAATTTTATACGAGGCTGGGTCACATGAGGAAGGAATGTTACTGTGGTGTTAGATGTTAAAATTCAGTGTCATAAATGTATTCACAGATCATTCTTGTTCATTCACCTACTCCCTAAGTGGTCTTACAAAAAAACTAACGTTTAGAATTACGGAAGCCTGTTACCGTCAGTGCGGAAAAAACATATAGGAGCATTATCTCGAAATAATGAGAAGGTTCCTCGTTATAAAGTGATATAAATCTCGTTTTAACAATAAATCTCAAAATAATGTGTTTAATGTGTCATAATAATGAGGGTGAAAAGCCGACATCTCGCGGGTTGTTTGTATCACGTCCAGAAAAAACAAAGAGAGAAGCTAGAGTCAGAGAGCTTCTTTATGCCTTTTTATAAAGCAGTAGTAAATCAGAGGAACATATTCCTCCACACTCTGGTCAGGCCGTCTTCCACTTTGAAAACAACGGAGAAAACAGCCCTCACGTGGATTTCTTGTCCATGCAAATTTGCCGTATTTCTGCTTTTTAGTTGCGGTGCAGCTTTCTAAGTAAAAGTTGACATCCTGTTCGTGCTTTTTAGCGTTTAAACCTTTGAAACCTTTTTACGTTAATAAAATGATATGCATCAAAAGTATGTCCTCCTGATATTACGTTAGATGTTTCATTTGTGTGGGAAATCTATGGGTGTTTTTGTTGTTACGCGCCTGTTACAATAAAACAACCTCTCGGTATGAAGAGCTGTCTGTCTGTTGCCATGTCAACGGGGTGTGCGTGGCGTAGCCGGCATAGATGAGAGCTAGCGAGTAGCGATTTTTCCCCCGTTGTTGTGGCGCTCTGCTGCTGTACTTCTTAAACTTTAAACATCCAGAGCTGGAATAGAACGGAGTAGAACGCCCCAACCGCCATTTTACCGTTACGAGCTTTCTCATCCATACATGATATTAAACATGTTATTTTGAGGAACTTTCTCGTTAAAACAACTTTTTCATGTCATTATTATGATAATTTCTCCTTAAAACAACATTTATATCATGGAATAACGAGAAACTTTCTCATTATTACGTTATACTGATCCTATATTTTTTTCTTTGCACTGACAGCAATAGGCTTCCATACAAATGGCCCTGAAATCTCAGAATAAAATAATCTTCACTCAATAGTCAGAAAGTTTCTGAACATATTAAATATCCCAGCTACTGAAGAGCAAGGGTCTGAAACTCAGAGGAGGTAATTGGGAACGTCTGTAAATGCTTGGAGACGTTTTAGAAAGCAGGTGTGGAACCATTTAGTTTGCTTTACTGGGTTCTTCTAACATCATTAAAGAGCTCCTAAATAATTGAACAAAATTTCAGTTTTATATTGTGAATCTCGTTATATTCCGGGCTGCATGTTGGTGACGTTGGTAGTACTGTTGCCACACAGAGAGGTCGCCAGTTCGAATCCTTTCTGCGTGTAGTTCTTCTCGTGCACGTGTGGGTTTTCTCTGAGTGCTCCACTTTTCTTCCACAGACCAAAATCATGCATGTCAGGTTGAGCAGACGCTCTAAATTGTCTCTTGGTGTGATTGAGTGTGATACTGCATGTGTCTCTGTGATGGACTGGGGACTCGTCCAGCGTGTCCCCGCCTCCCAACCGTTGACTATCGTAGTTATGCACCAGCTCCCAGTGACCCTGCTGAGGAAGAGCATGCTGTGCTCAGAGCAGGTCTTCCTGACCAGTTTTAGAACAGTTTGATATATTTTTGTCCCTTTTGCAGGTTTGAAGCTTCTGAAAATAGACGAGACAGATAAGTGTTTGTCAGAGGCAGCGAGATGCTCACCAGAGAGACGAGAGCCCACATGAAATTTATGATTCTAATAAGTTTGTTATATTTATGAAAAGGAGCGGCTCCATTAGAGTGTTTATAGCCAGATTATGAATGTGATTGTAACCATAGGACATGTTCCCCGGCGGTGTGTGTGATTTAATCAGACGTGTGTGACGTGAGGAGCCCTCTGGTACCGCGGGTGAATTTATGCTAAAGGACGAAGCATTGATTGATTTGTTTTCATCTGTGAGTTCGCATCACTTTAGATGTGTGAACTTCCTGTCTCAATGAACATTTCTATTTTTAAACTAAGATCTATAAAACACGACATCAGCATGTTTGGGCGAACACAACTGCTGACAGAACAGCTTTCAGTCCGCTCGCGGATAAAAGTGTAGTGAAGTAAAAATAGAAAGGATCTGCTGTCCCTTTATAATGTGATCAGTGTTTTGCTCCCTAGAAGAATTTGTTCTCTGTGTTCTGTGCTGACTCGATATTGACCGATAAATCATCCTACAGGACACCGGTAATGAATGAAGGATACTTTCTGGTAGGAGCTGAATGACGTGGAACTGATAAACAGTCTCAAAAAGAATGTGGCTTTTAATGAAAATTAAAGAAATATATCAGAATATAGTTTAACAAGGCAGAAAGGTTGACCAATCAACAAAGGCTTCAGATGTTTTTATGTGATGACTCCAGTTTTGTTTTGTCTGCTCTCCTCTGATGCCTCGTGCCTTCTTGCTTTCCAGTACCTGGGCTGCATCGAAGTCCTGCGGTCCATGAGATCCCTGGATTTCACCACTAGGTCACAAATAACACGGTACGTTCTGATCTAATGTGCTTAAAAGGGATATATTGTTGCTTTTTTCTTAAGTTAAAAAAATTCTGTGGTCTTTAAAAACATGTTTATGAAGTTCTTTGCACTAAAACCCTCTCACATGAAGCGATTTCAGCATTTTCAGAACCTTCCAGAACGAGCCGTTTCAGGACTCACTTTAAAAAAAACAAGCTGGAGCTGGCCACGCCCACCTTTCACCCACTCAGGCTGCTATAGGCTGAGAAGCTCCGATATCTGCGATGGGCTTGGGGAAGAGCCCTGCACCTCTAGCAGTAGCTCTCTCTTGCACAGGAGAGGTGGTTCTATTCTACTTTCCCTGTTTGTGACATCACAAACGGGGATTTTTTAAACAGCCTGTTTTAGGCACTTGATTCCTAAAACTAAACTCTGAGAAAATGGGTGGATGTTTTTTTTCATGTTTGGAGTGTTAATAGAGGTGGTAGAGACACATGGCAGCACAAAATGATACGAAATGTGTTTGAAGGCTAAATTAATTACATTGTTTATAACTTTTTTGTTCACTTAACTTTTTGACACAATATTGCCTCATGTCCCCCTTTTTGGCCTGCTGGGTTACATCATTGCACCAAACTCTGATCTTCTTATCGCTCTAACCCCATTTATCATCTAAAATAATATAATAAAAATACATTCAGACGTGGGTCCAGCATACAATCATAGTCAGTAGGTTATTGATAATGAATCTCTTGAAGCTTCCTTTTTTCATACAGTGGAAAAATATGTCTATTTATCATGAGAAGTAAAAAAGGACTGTTATTTGACTTTAATGGCTACTACCACAGCGTGTGCACAAACAAACGGATCTGAAAATAGAAACCAGGGTCCCTGTGGACCAAAGTCAGCCTGGAGATCGCTTTTAAAGCCAAATCTGAGACACGTTTGTTTACTTTCTGGTTGGCAAATGACTAAACATAATGCCTGTGTGACGCGCACACCCACTTTTGGGTCTGTCTGTATGTCTTGTTGTATGTCGCACACTGATTAAAGTGACTCAGAGGCTGACAATGACTCAGTGACTCCATTGTGTCAAAGAAAGAAAAAGACGTTTCTGGAAAATAATAAGCAGACGATATCAGCAGAAAGGAATTATATTGGTGGTGTTGTTATGATTTGCAATACTTAAACTTTTATCTTGTTTAGTCAAAATCTTTGCTATTACCAAAGGTTTCTTTTAATAAAATCCTGAGAAATTGTTAAATCTTCACGTTGTATGGTTTATGCATTAGAAAGGCCTCGTGGCTTTTGAGCCAGTGTGAGTTGACTTTAGTGACTTTTACATATTGTGGTTTTACATCATTTATTATTTTATCTATGTTTTATGCACTGGTGGCTGTGTTTAAAGGGCTTTATAAATAAAGTTGGCTTGTGATGCAGCCAGTGAATCAGTTAGTGTCATGTTCACTTTTCAGCTCCACTTCCTGAGGTTTGTGTCATTAGCCCGCAAACACCAGTCCTCTCACTCCCTCTGGTGTGTGTGTGTGTTTAGTTGAGAAAGTTGGTGACAGAGAAACTAAATCAGAAAGATGACGAGTTTTTATAATTAGATCAGTTAAGCTGCATTAGATACTGTCTCTGGGTATTTAATTTGTGTGCGTTGGAACTTTTATTTACATTTTTCAAGCAGTTCTTCTTTTAATCATTATTAAATTCATTGTTGAGAATTCCCAGTGAGGTGATGCTGACAATAGTTCCCTGGACATCTTAATCCTCACATCCCCTCACTCAGAGCTCAGGATTTATGATGTTCAGAGGTTTGTTCATAATGCTGCTTAACAGGAAACTGAGAAGAGCAGTTTATGTTTATATTTAGACATGAAAACACACACACACACACACGCACACACACACACACACACACACACACACACACACACACACACACACACACACACACACACACACCCGATGGGTCCGCTGTGCAATTATTAATAAACAATATTCAAATTTCTGGTGATTGCAACCATGTCAAGTCTAATTCTGACAGAGCTGAAGGAAAACATCTCCAGAGAACCATAAATAGTATGAAAAATGACTCATTTTCTAATTAAATATATGAGAAATATTTTAAGAATATACATCAAATTTGACATTTTGCAGGAAGATTTATAATAGTAATAATTAATAAAACATTAATAAGACAAAAGTTTCTTGCCTAACAAAAATACATTTTTAAATCTTTTCTGGAACAATTTTTCTGCCCCATTTTGGCCAAAATGTTTCTTTACATCTGTTTGTTGTTGCATTTCCTCCAATTAACAACTTCCTAGCTAGTAGAGGTTCAGAAGGGATCCTAATTGTGAAAGTTTAAGATCAAATTAAATAATAGAAAATGTGTTCATAGGGGATTTATTGTGAATTATATCATGATTATGACCATAAAAGGTGTCACATTTTTAAACATTCAAGTATTATTTATTTATTTATTTATTTATTATTAAACCTGCTCCAAGATAAAACTTATTTCATTTGATCTAAATTAATCATAATAATAACGTTTGTTTAGATTGTGTTACAGCTCTACACTAGAACTACCTTGTAATAAATGGCTCTCTAATCTCCCCAATCTGGATTTCTTTTCCATCACAGTAACAACGCTGAAGTACAGCTGAAGTTTTTGCTAAAGCAGGTGACTCTGTGGCTCTTATCTCTGTTTTTGTCTCTCATGCCCTGAAGGGAAGCCATCAGCCTGTTGTGGGAAGCTGTTCCTGGAACCAAAGGAGCACCGAGGAAGAGGAAGGTACATGGATGGACAGGGAGGGAAGGAGGGAGGGCTAAAACGCTGCTGGCTGGGAAAAGAGGAAACAACATTAGATATTAATTTACCCTTCCATGTTCTATAAATAGCATCCCCGCTGTATGTTTTCCTCTTTGCTTCCTGTATGTGAAACGAGAGGCAGAGGAGGGAGATGAAGAGGCACGGTTCTGGGTGTGTGTGTGTGTGTGTGTGTGTGTGTGTGTGTGTGTGTGTGTGTGCGTGTGTCTTAATGTGAGGTGTGAAATGAATCATTACTCTGCTTTCTAAAAGCTTTCTCAAATGTCACAGAAGAGAAGAAAACTTGTCTGAAGCGAGTTTGTGTGAATGGGAGTTGGATCTGAGTCGATGTTATTTTGGCTGTGAGATAAAGGCGGAGGGAACGTTTAGCTAATTTCATCCAGCCATGTTGGTCCTCTCTGTTTTTAAAGACTAACACGGAAACGTTTGTGTGTTTATAATTAGCATTAAAGTCAGATGTTGAGTGGAAGTAGTTCTTATCTTATATAAGGTGAATTTTATTTTCAACTGCAACTTCCATCTTATCAGTTTAGGAGACGCAAATGTGTTTTACTGAATGAGTAACACGGTGTATCTACCTTGTAGACACTGCTGCCACCTGCATCCTTTCAGGTTATAATGTTTAACCTACAACCAGCCAGTGGTGCTGCCAGAAATGTTTCATAGGTGGGCCAGGTGAGGCCTGTGATAATTTTGGGGTGGCACCACATTAGTTCCTGTGGCGATTCTGGGAGAGTTTAGCCTGTAGGTGTGCATCGCATTGCTCCTTCATTCTTTTTCATTAAAACTAAAGGCGGAAGCATCCAAAACACCTCAAATCTGAGAAACATCACTACTTCAGATAAAAGACAAAATTTATATATATATATATTTATTTGTGTGTGTGTGTGTGTATATATATATATATATATATATATATATATATATATATATATATATGAGCCTCAGTGACATACATATACATTTATATTATGAGTTATCAAATAACTCATTTATTGAAATTTTATTAAAGCAACATTCCCCAACTTTTACACCTTTAAATGATGCTTTTTTCTAAAGTTTTTGCGTCATATTATTATCTATTATGTTAATTTTCATACCTGTGATAGTGTTGGGGGGTCCCACGTCTGTTTACTGCGCTATACAGTTTTTATGCTTCGGGTAGCGCCGGAAGTACTGACTGGGTGTCATTTTACGGCAGAATATGGCAAGCCAAAGGGATAAAAAAAGCGCGTGTTCTAAACGTGCGTTATGTCCGCCAAAATGTGCATCTTGTACGTGCGTTTTGACGCCAAAGGAGGAACAAACTCGCGTGTTCTAAAAGCGAGCATTATGTCCGCCAAAACGCTCGTCTTGAATGAGCGTTTTGGCGGACATAATGCGAGTTTAGGACGCGCATTTTTTTCATCCCTTTGGCTTGCCATAATTGTATAACGTAGACTCGCTGTAGCAGCAGCAGATTCACCAAAGAAAGCTAGAAATTCCTTATCAGAGGAATCTAGGAAAAGAAAAGAAGAACGTCATAGAGCAAGAGCAAAGACCAGAGTTATTATTGGGCCGTCTTTTCCTCGCTGGAGAGCTCTTTTAGAAAGAAAGGCATGAACTACGGACTCTAACCTAGCCGTGCTGCTAATGGCTAGGTAAGTAATAAATTATTTCACCAGGGTTATTGTGTTTGGTCGGGCATAAAGTTGTTATACAGTCCTGATAAAACTATTCAATGTGTGGAGGTGGAGAAGTTTGTTTTCGTTGTTTTGCCTGACATTAGGAATGTAAACATGCCTTTTATGCCCGAGAGAGAGATTTAATGTTACGACAGTGACGTTACACAGCAAGCCTCTAGAGGGCGACAGAGACCATATAACTGCAAAGTTGCGGAATGCTGCTTTAAAATCTATTACATTTTTGGCTTTTCACATTTTTGATTAAAGAAGTTGAATACATGGTTTGTGTGACATGAATGTGATCTATTAAGGGGGGTGGTCTTCTTTGGGGGGGACAGTGGGGTGGCCAACAGTTTTCCAGGGGTGGCCATGGCCCCCCTTGGCCACCTCTCGGGGGTGCCACTGCAACCACTATCCAGGAGTTAGAGTCCAGATTAGCTTTAGATGTGCTGACACCAATCAATTAAGTCAGAAGTTTGCCACCTACAGCGGCCACATAAATAAATTGAATAAAAGCATCTGCCAAATACTTAAACTTATAATGCAACCAACTATATAGTAGCCTATTTATATAACACCTAAGGAACTAGTAGCTCTGGATGGACTCTGTTAAGTAGATGAAATGTCAGAAAGGCTGCAGACCCCTCCTTTAGGCAGAACATCCAAATCTGGCTGACCCATAGCTCACTGTGTTTTCCTTTCCCCCTCTCAGCCACCGTCTAAAGTTCTGTCCAGCATTTTGGGCAAGAGTAACCTCCAGTTTGCCGGCATGTCCATCAACCTTAATATCTCCACCTGTAGCCTCAACCTGATGACCCCTGACAGCAAACAGGTCAGTCTGCAACCTCTTATGGTTAAAATGGATGATCGGTGATACCATTTAATTCTGTTATGTTTAAGGGAACATGGGAACTGAATAATTATGCAAAAAAATCTCCAGGAATCACATTTACTGTAAATTAAAGGGATTTTTACTTTCAGACAGAATCTTTAAGAGTATATAAAGGAGTTGGCTGAAACGGTCCAGACCTTTGATAGATCCTACAAGTGATAAACAGAACATTCTTTTTAGAGCGCTAATTCCCTTAAAGCTGGAGTACGTAGTTTAAAATTTTTAGACTAAGCTAAAAATGCTTAAATTTGACTACCTGTAATGGCTACTTCACACTGAAAGCATCAGCGGCGCGGAACGGCAGTGGAACGTCGCCGCTTCAAATAGAATCCATTATAGTCTATGGGGGTGTCACAAACCAGCCGCAACGCGGCAATTTCCAGACGTGTCCCAGAAGCGGCACGCCGCGACGCTAATGATAGGATCGAGATCTATTATTGCCGCGTGCCGCTTCTGGGATGCGTCAATTTCCGCAGTTAACATAGGGCTAGACAAGAAATCACACTTGGTTTCAGTGTAAAATGCCCCGTAATTTTCAAAATAAAAGTCTGTTACAGCAATGCGATTTCATATCTATGTAGATTACGTGACCTCACGGCTTATTTACTTGCCGCATCGTTCGAAAAGTGCAGCGGTGTGTTTTTCATGGCTTTAATCCTGGCAGTGGTGAGTAAAAACATTATATATGACATCAAACAGCGATATCAAACGTCATTTCCTTCTTTTTGGTTTAATGGCGGACGGCATAAACAAACCGTGACCTTTGAAGTCTCGAGGGATCTTGTGAGTCGAGCGAGGAGCTGCGGTGAATTCGCTTCACTGCTGACTCTCCCGGTGTGCACTGGAGTGCCGCGATTGTCGCGAGTAAACCCTTTCCGCTGCCGTTCCGCACCACTGATGCTTTCAGTGTGAAGTAGCCTTAAGCCTACCCTGTTTTATGATATAAAGTATGTAAAGTTCTGTCTATGTCCCTCCCCTGGCCTCTAGTGAACAAAACAATTATTTTATGTGAGCCTAGAGCATTGAGCAATAGATTTGAGTATCCACAAGAGGGAGTTGTCAATCAATGAAAATGTGTCCCAGTTCCTAGCATGCACTACAATGCACAGACAGCTTAGCACATAGATATATATATATATTGCTAGATGCCTCACCCACGCTGTTCGTCAATTGGACGAACGTCCCTACGTGGCGGCCATCTTACTTCGGACAGCTGCCCCCTTTCTTAACATTGGTGTCAATGGTGCATGTACTATTTAAATAACTCTAACTTGCTCAATTTTCAACCGATTTTCAAACGGTTTGATTTATTAGCCAGAGATGTGGCTGTGAAATATGATGGATTTGGCCCATTAATTTAAAAATGTGCAAGTATGTCTTCTCAAGCCTATGTGTTATAAGGTTTGTAATAATGCAAACCGCTTGAAAATCTGTTAATATTTCATCGAGTTAAGAGTGTTTTTGTTTAAGCTGTTCACTCATCTTCCATCTGCTTCTATTGAGAACGGAACGTAAGCTGTCCGAGGTAAGATGGCCGCCGTGTAGGGATGCTGTTAACTCCCAGTTAAGGCATCTAGCAATATATTTATCTATGGCTTAGCATACCAACCTAGCTTGACTGCTACCTCGACTTGCATTGAATTAATGTCAGTTTGTAAACTTCAAGCTATCTGTGGAAAAGGAGGGAGGGGAACAAAAAGGGATGTCTCTTTTGTGTATTAGAGCTAAATGATTAGTGTAGCGCTCAACCTTACGCGACATCGGATTATTGTTTTAACTTGTTGTAGCTTTAGCAGTGGTGCGCTAGCACCGTGAGTGCCAGATTCCTGCCGGTTTTAGATTTTATTTCCTGCTTGAACACATTGCATAGATACAGTGGACAAACCCTCCATCACCCGTAGGTTTCTGAAGAGCTGAACTGAAGCCCAATGGGCGGTACCTACCACACACCATTTTGGTCACGTCACACCTCTCGTCTGTCCCAGAAAATACAAAAATGGAGCTGAGAGTGGGGGTGTGAGGGTAGGAGCAGATGATTGACAACCATCAAACTCTGAGCCGATGTAGCTACGAGCTAACTTAGCTAACCGAGCTAACCGAAGCTAATGGAGGTTGGCAGTTGCTTTTAGCCTGCAGCACATGTTGCTGTTGTTTCCATAGAATTCTTTGATTATTTGCACAGGATTTTAGCTACATGGCCAAATATCTGTTATTTTCTTTAAAAAAAAAACAAACATGCAAAATAAAACTGAAAATGTTGGAAACCCATAAAACAGCATTCACATGAAAAATAGAGTAGCAGGAATCTACTCTGGGTTTGGCCACGCTCTGACTAGCTGTTAGCTCACCCATCTGGTCAGAACAGATTTATATTTGTCCACACTGAGATTGTTAAAAGAGATTCTACAGCAGGCAACAGAAAACATTCATAATCTTTCCACAGAAACACACTTAAAATATCTAAGAAACCCACTATTTTTGTCATGGATATGAGAATTGGTTGCTATTCTTTAATTAGATTATTAATTAGATCCTTTTTTTGAATAACAGATCATAGCCAACCATCACATGCAGTCCATCTCCTTTGCATCGGGTGGAGACCCTGTAAGTGATTCAAACAACATTATTGGAATAAAAGTATAATGCATTACTTAATTAATTACATTACTGTTTATAATTCGATGCAATTTGATCGAGTCTTTCAAATGCATGGGAGCAAATGATATTTATTCAAGTAGATGTATTTTATTTAATTATTTTTTATTTTACCCATCTTTTATTGTAGGACACGACGGATTACGTTGCCTATGTAGCAAAAGACCCCGTCAACAGAAGAGGTGAGGATGTTTTTGGTCTGTTCTTATTAGGTTTTCTGTTTTACTACAAGTTCTTTAACATTTTGTCTCACCTTCGTCAGCTTGTCACATCCTCGAGTGCCCTGATGGACTGGCTCAGGATGTCATCGGCACCATTGGCCAGGCGTTCGACCTTCGGTTCCAGCAGTACCTGCAGTGTCCCTCCAGCAAACTGCCCTCCACACACGACAGGTGGGATGCTCAGGATAAATACACAGGATCCAGATGGTTAAAAAAAAAAAAAAGTGAACAATTCCCATTTAAATAGGGCAGCAGTAGCTCAGGAGGTAGAGCGGGTTGTCCAGTAATCGGAAGGTTGCAGGTTCGATCCCGGCTCCGGCCAGAGAATGCTGCTGTGTGTCCTTGGGCAAGACACTCAACCCGCCTTGCCTGCTGGTGGTGGTCAGAGGGACTGGTGGCGCCAGTGCTCGGCAGCCTCGCCTCTGTCAGTGCACCCCAGGGCAGCTGTAGCTACATCGTAGCTCATCCCCACCAGCGTGTGAATGTGTGTGTGAATGGGTGGATGACTGATTGTGTTGTGAAGCGCCTTGGGGGGTTGTAGAACCCTAATAAGGCGCTATACAAATACAGGCCATTTACCATTTACCATAAATAACGAAATGCTTGGTCAGTCAGTGGGCTGTCTCTGCCCTAGTGATGAGATGTACTCACTGTTGAGCACATGAGATCTCCTACCACTGAGCGAGGCTGTTGCATCACAGATGAAGATATTGATTTGGCATCATCTTTGTGATAACTGTCTTTAAAGTCTCTCAAATGCAGCTCTATACTATCAACTGCGTGCCCTTGTAAACAGGATGTTTACAATCATTTTTTGAAAGAACTCCCACTCATGGGTGACCCTACAAGAGGCATAAAGCCTCAGACAACTTAGCTCCTAGGATCATTGGGAGCTGATCCACTCTGATTAGTACCTGCACTGTGTATATAGTAGCTGCTTCTCTAATTATTGCCACCCTTTTTATATTAATTATTTTATCATGAGTATATTATTATTTCCTATATTTGCTTATCTCTTATTTTTTATCTTTCTTTTTGCACCAAGTACCGCAGCAATTTCCTAATGTTGTGATTTCTCACACATCTGGCAATAAAACCCTTCTGATTCTGACACTCAAACCCCTCCACCATGGTAAGGTGGTAGCCCAGGGAGGGGCAAAACAGGTCCTAGGTGAGGGATCAGACAAAGCGCAGTTCAAAGATCCCTTATGCCCCTCCCTGGGCTGCCACCTTACCGTGGTAGAGGGGTTTGAGTGTCTCAGTGATCCTAAGAGCTAAGTTGTCCGAGGCTTTATGCCTCTGGTAGGGTCACCCATGGCAAACAAGTCCTAGGTGAGAGATCAGACAAAGCGCAGCCCAAAGATCCCTTATGATGAGTAACGAAATGGAAAGTGGAAGTGGTGTTCCCTCGCCTGGAATGCGGGCCCCCCTCTGGAGTTGGTGCACATTGACGGTGCCCGGTGGCCGGGCTTTTTCCCATGAAGCCCGGCCGAGCATAGCCAAAAGAGGAGACATGGGTCCCCCTTCCCATGAGCTCACCACTTTTGGGAGGGGCCAAAGGGGTCAAGTGCGTTGTGTGTCGGGTGGTAGCTGAAGGCGGGGACCTTGGTGGTCTGATCCTCAGCTACAAAAGCTAGCTCTCAGTACGTGGAATGTCACCTCTCTGGTGGGGAAAGAGCCAGAGTTGGTGTGTGAGGTTGAGAGGTTCCAACTAGATATAGTTGGACTCACTTCAAAGCATGGTTCTGACACTATACCACTCTGGTGTTTCCCCCACTGAGAGGCACCCAGCAGGGGTGGGCATACTTCTTGCCCCCCATCTTGGTGCCTGTACGTTGGGGTTTACCCCGGTGAACGAGAGGGTAGCCTCCCTCTGCTTGTGCGTGGGGGGACGGGTCCTGACTGTGGTTTGTGTTATTCACCAAACTACAGTTCAGACTACCCACCCTTTTTGGAGTCCCTGGAGGGGGTGCTGGAGAGCGCTCCTTCGGGTGACTCCCTCATTCTCCCAGGGAACTTCAATGCTCACATGGGCAACGACAGAGAGACCTGGAGAGGTGTGGTTGGGAGGAATGGCCTCTCTGGTTAGGCTGATGCCCCCGCGACCTGACTCTGGATAAGCGGATGAAAATGGATGGATGGATGGATGGATGGATGGATGGATCTCCCACTCAAAGTTAGCTAGTTAGAAAAGATGTTCTTTCAATAACATGTTGTTTTACTCCTTTAGTCAAATATGAAGGTTTAAATACTCATAAATCAACACTTCCCCATTACTTCTAACAATAGTGACACAGATAATGAGATTTATATTTTCCATATCAGGGTGTTGAACATGGAGGAGTTGCCTTGGACAGAAGAAGAGGAGGAGTCAGGAGAACACCCGTATTACAACAACATCCCCGGCAAAATGCCACCTCCTGGAGGCTTCATTGACAGCCGGCTAACCAATCAGAACGCAGCATCAGATGGATGCCAAGTATGACTCAGTTAACCTGAATTACCTCAGAGACATTAAAAGGGTTTATGTGGATTTTAGTGTCAGAAAATGATGTGATGTACAAATCCATTGTTTAAACTATTTGATTGTCAAATCCTGAAAAGGTACAAGCAGATGTACATTTGTTACTATGGTAACCAGATGATTTATTTTTCTTCGTACAAGTTTGAGTAGCATAAACCTATAATTATCGGACATAAATGTGAACTTTGACTTCTGTTCATTTACTTCCGTTTATTCTTTTGAGTGATATTTTTAACATTGTCCCATTTCTGCACATGCTCAGATGGGTCCAGGCTCAGTGGATCAGATGTATTACCAGGGCCGACATTGTGAGAACTGGGCAGATGAAAGGAAGCCCATCTTCCTGCAGCAAGGTAGGAGGAACAAACGTCACAACCATGAGCTCCAGACGCATTCATTTTCTAAGCATTGTGACTGTGATTTTTTCTCTGAACATCCAGGATCGTTTGATATCAGCAGCCTGCCGGACAGTAAAGGTCAGACGCCTAAAATAGGAGACATGCCCACGTATGTCAACACCCAGCAGATTGATGCCCAGGTGCTCACAGCTCTCCAGGCAGAAGCAGAAAATGTCACAAAGGGCATGGCAGCTGCAGCCAAAGAGAGCCCACAGAAGGACCTGTTTGACATGAGTAAGACTCGATGAATACATGATTCAAATAGTAAAATTAGAATAGCTTTTAAATCGTTCCCTATACTAAACAAGCATGTAGCAACAGTGGAGAGGAAAACTCCCTTTTAACAGGAAGAAACCTCCAACAGAACCTGGCCCAGTGTGAGCTCCCATCCGCCGCGACTCACTGGGGGTTTGAGAAGACAGAAAACACACACACACACACGCACGCACACACACACACACACACACACACGTTTGTCTTTCTATCTTAGTGAGGACCATTCATTGCCTTCCATTCATTTTTGTTCATTTTTGTGACTGTACAGTGACTAACTCATACCCAGATCCTAACCATAACCAGCGTTGCTGTATTCCTAGCCCTAACCTCACTTAACTTAATTCACACCATACCTCTAAACCCAACTGGTAAGCTTTTTAAAAAAGTGAGGACCACAAAAATGTCCTCACTTTGAAAATGTCCTCACTCTGTTGGTTAAAAACTTGTTTTGTTCCTCAGTATGTAGTTAGTACAAGAACACACGCACGCACGCACGCATACACACACGCACGCACGCACACACACTCCATTTACCAAGTAAAGTCTTTTTTTATGTATGAGGCCCAAAAGGAACTTCATTAATACCTTTTGACAACACTCACAATGACTTTTGTAATTATAGAGGTATTCCAACTTTCTCTTCGTCTTTATCCCTTTATAATAACTACATGTCATCATGAAGATGAGAAGATGAGTGTTAATATCGGCATATAGCTTCCTCCGTTTGACTCTCACTTCGGTTTTGCTATTATTAGAAATGGATTGTAATATATAAATGTCTTCAATAATGTATGAGGTCTCCGTGTGTCGTGAGCTTTAGATATAAAGGTATTATTATTAACACACACACACCCACACACACACACTTAAGCTTCTGAGATAATTCCTCTCACTGTCACATGACCAAACTATACTGCATGTGTCAGGTGTGTTGAAGCAGGGAAACAACTAAAACATGCAGGATGGCGGCCCATGAGGGACCAGGATTCCCCACCACTGCTATAGGTGTTTAAATCGCTCTTAGTCCGACCCCTCACCTGAGACCATGTTGCCATGGTAGACCCTAACGGGCTGCTGTCCCAGAAGCCACAGCTTCCAGGATCATGGAGGTCTTCAAACCCTTCCACCACGATAAGGTGGCGATTCTGCGGGAGGGATATTAAAATATTTTTTTTTAGGTTTTTGTTTATTTATTTATTTGATTTTGCTTAGGATTTGGTTTAAGTTTCTTAATTTTTTTTTGTTTTTCATCATGGGAGGAGTTGGTGATGCTACAGAGAAAGATTTATGTACAGCTTCAGGGAGATTCCCGACCACCATTTGGCATCGTAGGAGGGGAAAGCGGTACACTACCAACACTATTTATATTGGGGACGGTGTGCTGCTGACCTCGACTCAGGATGTTGTGGTATTTGTGAGCAATGTACTTCGAAGACCTCCTCAATTCCACCAAAACGTTTTCTGGTGATGAAGCAGAGTCTGGGGACTTCGGTTCGGGCTCGCCAATCTGTGCAGCAGAGATTGGAGAGCCCAACCCAAAGTCCCCAGACTCTGCTTCCTCACTGGAAGACGTGCCGGTGGGATTGAGGAGGTATTTGAAGTACTTTCGCCCACCGATCCACAAGGTCCTGATTCAAGGTCAGCAGCACACTGTAACCAGAATCTCCTCGAAGCCATATGGAAGTCTTGCTCCATGGTCTCACTGAACTCCTCCCACGCATGGGTTTTTGCCTTTGTGACCACCTGAGCTGCATTCTGCTTGGATTGCTGGCTCCCATCACCTGCCTCTGCAGTCCCACAGGCCAAAAAGACCTGATAGGATTCTTTCTTCAGCTTGATAGCATCCCTAACTGCCGGTGTCCACCAGCGGGTTCCGGGGTTGCTGCCATGACCAACTTGTGACTGCAGCTCCAGTCGGCCACTTTGACAATGGAGGCATGGAATATGGCCCACTCTGACTCAATGTCCCCAGAGCATGACAGGATTTGGACTCTTATTTCCTGATATTTGCACATCTCTCCTCTGATTGGCTAACAGCAACTCGACTTTTCTTTGTAACTTTGTATTTTTATTTATAAACACCCCCAGATGTGTTTCACTCCCACAGGTATGGGCCTCTAGGTGTTTGAACCGCTCTTAGTCCGAGCCCTAAGCTGAGAGCATGTTGCCATGGGAGACGGGCTGATGTCCCTGACAACACAGCTTCCAGGATCATGGAGCTCCTCAAACCCTTCCACCACGATAAGGTGGCGATTCTGCGGAAGGGATTTTTTATTTTTTTTATTTTTTTTAATTGATTTTGTTTTGTTGTGTTTTACTTTTTTTGTTGTTTTGGTTTTTAGGTTTTTTTTAATGTTTTTAAACCTATTTATGTTTTTTTTTTTTTTTAGTTTATTTTTGTTTTTAGTTGTAGTGAGTTTAAATTTTAGCATCAGTAGGAGTCTATACAGGCCGTCAGCCATCACCGTTTCCTTATTACTCCTTCTTCTAACAAAAGGTGAATAGTAAATCCATGATGACTAGTTCATATACTGGATTGTGGAAACTAAATAATAAATAAATGAAACAAAGATTTTTTTATTTCTATTTAAATATTGTGTAGAATACTCTGTAGCTCCCTAAGTGTCCATTCTGTAAAGGAAAGAAATTCAAAGTTTTCTTTTGTGAAAATCTACTGGATGATGCACCGATCTGCATCAATAAATCATAAACAGTAGAGCGGTTATCAATAAAGTAAAGGAATGATGCCACTCGGGGGATTATTGTTTCACTGGACAAAATCTGGGGCAGCTAAGCTTGTGCCCCGTCTCTTTTAGCCCTAAAATAAATGATGCTGGTATGAAACTCACTCCAGCAGCTCAGAGTACATGTGTGATATACATTCATTTGTTAAAGACCAATACTCTATTTAAGTTTTTGTGACACTAAAAACAAAAATCTTTGTCGTCTAAAACCTTTTTGAGATTTAGTCGACTAAAACTGACTAAATTTAAAAGCATTTTCATCCATAAGACTAAAACTAAGATTCCTGCCAAAAACAACTGTATCTCACAACTGTAGTTATTCAGCTCCAGGAAGGTATCAGAGCTGGTATTACAAGGTAGGTAAATCCCAGCTCTGATTAGCTAAGACTGTCTCAAAATTTCTGCTACATTTTTCTGAGAGATGATGCTCAAGTGGTTCCCATCAGAGTTTCTTCAGGAATTTTCTAAATTATTTCCCATTAGTTAAGTCACTCACACCCAGAGACGTTCCTAATGAACCTAACGTGTGTGTGTGGGGAACCAGAGCACCCAAAGTAAACCCACGCATACATGAAGGAGAACATGCTAGCATTCAGAAAGGTTGCAGCTGGGACTTGAACCAGAAACCTTCCTGCGAGGCTAAAGTGCTAACAACTTCTCCATCATGCAACCCCATTTTTTGTGTTTGTGTTTCACCTAAATATGTATGTGGGGGAACCTGAGCACCAGGGCCGTTTCTCAATCTGCGTACTTGTCTGTACTTGTGTACTCCCGTCCTTGCGAAACGTCATCAACGATGGTCCAAGTACTGTTCCAATTCTAAGTACACTCTAAGTTCGCTCAAAGTTCCCGAATATGTTCTTGATCCGCCCATTGTATCGAGGATGCATTGATGCGTCCTTCTGCGGACTTGGGACAGCAAAGTTTCCCATAATGCATTGCGCTGCTTTTGTACTATAGGAGAAAGCTTATAACTGTTGTGTTTTATAGCAGCGATACAAATAAAGTTGTCTGTTATTGTAAATATTTGGGTATAACTTGTAAAATTTGCTGTGCATTTGTTTGTTTTTTCTTTGACTTTTCACGATCCCTCAAAATGCTAAGTGGCTAACCCACTATCAAAATAAAAGCATTGTTG
Organism: Aphyosemion australe; assembly: GCA_006937985.1. Classification (NCBI taxonomy): domain Eukaryota; kingdom Metazoa; phylum Chordata; class Actinopteri; order Cyprinodontiformes; family Nothobranchiidae; genus Aphyosemion; species Aphyosemion australe. The sequence goes on from SSNS01000074.1 coordinate 490,594, forward strand.
CTTTGTTTTGATGAAAAATAAACGTTTTTCTTCATTTAACAGCAGGAAATGCTGGTATTTTATCAGTTTTGATCAAAGGTGGACCAAATATGATACAAATAAGACGTTTTTCTTGTTATTTTGTCATTTAAGGAACAAACTAGACTTATATTTATATGTCAAGTCGTTTTTTTAACCGTAGCAACAAGAAGTGCTTGTTGCCATGACGCAAAGGAGTATGTTTGTTCCAAATGCCGTACTCGGTAGAACGGACTTTCTGGTTTCCTAGCCAAGAATGTTCTTGTCAAGTACAAGAGAATGTACACTTACTGTGTTTTATGTAAGTATTGAGAAACGGCCCAGGAGTGAACTAACCCATATATGCAAGAGAATTCTAATTTAAGAATATGCTAAAGCTAATGCTAATACGATTATAGCTGGGATTTGACCCCTATTTTCCATTGGTGTTGGGGGGTGGGTTTTAGCGGTCAGATTACATATTTAACTTATGTTTGTGTTTGCGTTGACACGCTGGTGTCATAAATTTTTTAAAACGCCTCCACAGAGAAACGTTTTCCTGGCATCTGGCTGTTTGTGGAGTGTATTCGCTGTAACTTATGTCATCGTCGCTCAGTGAAAAGTCGCTTTCATAAAGACTTCCGTTGACTTCCGTCCATTCTGACGTCTCCACACAGATTTCAGTTGGTGCACAAACTTCTGTTGTAATCTGACTTTCGTTGTTGGGATTTTCTGAATCTGTCTTCAGTTCTGACATCAGATCTGTCTCCACAGATGTTTCTGGCTCTTCTAATTTAGCGTCAGAACTGGGCTGGATTGTTGAACTTAAATGTTCTGTAAGCTGCTGATTCAGAATTTTTAATTCTTGTTCGTGCAGCTCGTTAATCCTTAACTGTTCCAGCTGCAGGTCTATAATTAAGGTATGGAGGTCTTTCTCCGTTTCCTCCATAGTTCTCAGCTTGGAGACGAGGTTTTTATTACGCCTGGCCGTCGCTTTAGTTTGGAGCAGTTCAGACTCTAAACTCTGTCTAATATCCTGCTCTTTGCCAAGCTTCTGTTCCATTTTCTGCAGCTCCTCGTCAAATTTATTCTCTAAATGTACTTTCTCAGAGACGTGTTTGTCTGTAGCATCTCTGAGTTCAGAGTTCCTCTCCTTCAAATTCAGGATCTCCTTCTTGAGATCTGAATTCTCGTTGATCAGAACCCTGTTTTTGCCCAATTCTTCTTCACAGCTTTGTCTCAGCTGCTTTTCTTGGACAAAACGCGTCTCCAATTCCTCAAACAGAGAATTTTTTTCCTCTAGCTGGTGTTTGAGGACTCCCAGCTCCTCAGAAAGCTTCTCTTCTCTTTCGTTTTTCTGGGAGTAAAGATTCTCCAGCTGGCCCGTTAATTCACCATTTTTTATCTTTAGAAATTCAATCTCCTTATTTAACTTCTGGTTTTGGTTCTGCTGCTGCGCCAGTCTCATTTGTGACTCACGTTGTAATTTGTTTTGCAAATCAGTACATAACCTTTCCTTTACCTGAAGCTGAATTTTTAGATCCTGCATTGCTTTTTCACAAGTTTCTGCGTCTTGCTTGTAAAAATTCAGTCCCTCTTTCAGGTGAAGAATTTCTGTCTTTAATTCCTCCATTAAACCTGCGTTGTGTTTTTTCTGTTCCCTTTCCAACTGAAATCTCTGCTCTGATTCCTGGTTTAACTGTTTTTGGAGGTCTGCACAAAAAAAGTCTTTTTCCTGGAGCTGTTCTTTTAAATCCTGCATAGATTTGTAATGGGACTCTGCCTTATTCTGATGAAAATCCAGCCCCTGTTCCAGATGTGCAATTTCCTTTTTGTAGGAATCGCAGTCAGTTTGTGCCTTAATTTTTTTGGCCTTCTCATCACTTAACCGTTCGTCCATTATTTCCAGCTGAAGTTCCAAATCTTTTAGCTTCATCGTGAGAAAATTATTATTTTTTCGTTGATTAAAGCCAGAAGATTTCGGCTGGTTTCTCCCAGATGGAACGTATTCTCGCTGATAAGGCATTATTCCAGATGTTTGTTGATTGTCTGTAAGACTCAGAATGAATGCGTGCGTTGTGTGTGGGAAGATTCTTGTTACTCAGAGAGAGCTCAAGAATGTGATGCGTGGTTCACCAGTGGCTTGTCACTAATGACCTAAGCTGTGGCTGAGTGTACTAAAGGGACTAGTGTCTTTGTGATGTCATCAGCTGATGACATCATGGTTTCTCTGTAGTCATAGTAACCAAAAGGGGCGGGGCCTAACAGTTTCTTCTCTTCCTCTCATTCCTTTTTTCCCTGTGTTTCTCTTCTTTTTCTTTTTGATTTTTTTTGCCTCTTTTATTGTTTTTGACTTTTACTTCACCTCTTATGCCACTCTGAGATTTATTTATTTATGAATGTGGCTTGAATGGCAGCGTGCACCCCCACAAATGTTACATCAAAACGACCGGCTCGGCCGTGGGAAGTGTGGTATATCATGATTTTGGGGTGATCACCCCAACATCACTCCAATATCATAGTTTTAGGGTGATCACCCCGTCACCCCAAGATTTATTTATTTATTTATTTATTAATGCAGCTCGAACGGCAGCGTGCACCCCCACAAATGTTACATCAAAATGACCAGTTCAGCCGTGGGAAGTGTGGTATATCATGATTTTGGGGTGCTCACCGCAACGTCACCCCAATACCTATAACTCATGACCATTGTCTTGTGCCAGCGGGCTGACCCCTTTCAAAATTTCTTCTGGAATTTTCTAGTTATTATTATTATTATTATTGTTATTATTATTATTATATTATTGTTTTTATTATTATTATTATTATTATTATTATTATTATTATTATTATTATTATTATGCTGATTAATAGATAAAACTAGCTTATTTGCAGCTTTTGGTATCATTATACTTTAATTGTGGGGTCACGTGACTCTGACATGTTTTTTTGTGGGTCAGAACCTGAAAGGTTGAATAACTCCTGCTCTACATCATATATCGGCTTACAAAAATTATTTCTATGTAAAATTAATTTTAGTTTAAATTTGCTGTACTCACTCTGCCCTCATCTGCTCCAGAGCCGTTTGAGGAAGCCATTCAGTCCCAGTCCCAGAATCTGTCCCAGGGACAATCCCAGAGCCATGTGTCCAGTCTGAACAAAGCAGCATCCGTGGACAACTCCAGCCCTCTCCTCGTGAGATCGTTGGCCTTCCGTGCACAGGAAGAGTTGGAAGGCCAGACGTGGTACCATGGCAAAATGAGTCGCCGAGATGCAGAAAAACTGCTTAAGAATGACGGAGACTTTCTGGTCCGCACAAGTACGACCAACCCAGGGTCCTATGTTCTGACGGGCATGCACAATGGACTTGCAAAACACCTGCTGCTCGTGGACCCTGAGGGCACGGTAAGCAAGGAAACTGCAGGTACAGATTTGTGAAAGTGTGAAAAAGGTTTGTGTAACCATAGAAACAAAGAATTTAATGGGCTCGTTTCCACTATCGGAACTTGGAGGTAATTTTACCAGATTGATTGAATTTATGATACTAAATTTTTATTCTGTGAATTAATGTATTTGAATTTATTTGAACTTAAATAGACCAACAAAATTTCCATTCATAAAAATTCAACTGCAGAATTTCATCTTCAAAAATTTAACAACAGAAATTGAGCTTAAAAATTTCATCAGCAAAAACTCAACAGCAGAATTTCAGCTGACAAAATTCAACAAAACCTCAGGTGATGTCTTGGTGACCCAAGCCAAAGTAATTGTCAATGGATCGAGTCGAGAGGCTTTAAGCTTCTCTGATCACGTGACACAACTCGATCGAGTGACGATCACTTTGGCTAGGGTCACCAAGAGGTCACTAGCCTGGCCAGCATACCAATACTTCCTTATGGGAAGCAATGGGTCTGGTAACGCTCCTATTCAAATAACCCCACCCCCTGAGAATTCTAGCCGAGCCAATCAGCGCTGAGCAGCGTACGTCGCACACCACAACACTCAGTTTCTCATTAACAAGGAAGACGGCATCTGAAGCGGAGTTCGCTGCAGCTCTTTCCTCTGTTCTAAATTACTTTGACATGTCTTTAAAACCACAACAAGAATTAGCGCTAAAAGTATTTTTTCTAAAGAAAGATGTTTGCGCTGTGCTACCCACAGACATATATATGTAGACGCCTCGTGGACTGGCGCTGCCTATTGGAGCTGCCGTAGTGGTGGGCCGCTATCTTAGATGGTTCTCCATTTGCCCCCAGTGCTTTCATTTCTACTGACGAAGGTGCTTACCCAGCTAAAATCCTTATCACCTTTACTTGCGCTAATGGAGCAACAAGTACAAAATGCCAGAAAGCTGGGGTTAACTGCAGTGCAGCTCGGCGTGAACAGTGAGAGGGAGATTGTTAGCAGCGCTCTTTTGACGCCATCTTTGACTGTAGCTAAAACTACAGCGTCCCGCGGAAAGTCGTCATTTCCGCCTTTTTTCCGATTGGTTATTTTTGAGCTGGCTAGTCCCGCCCCTCATGGTGCTCTCTGCCTCTGAGTTTCCAGACTCTTCTACGTGTAGAGTAGACAGAGGGAGTCTGGCAGGCCAGGCTAAGATGTCACCTCAGATTTTTTAATTTTTCCTACTGAAGTTTTTACGTTGAAATTCTGTTATTGAACTTTTTAGGATAAAATGCTACAGTTGAATTATTATGGATGAAATTTTTGCTGGTGTCCTTTAGTTTAAAAAATTCAAATCCATGATTTCACAGAATAAAAATTCAATATCATGAATTAAATTTCTAAAAAAAAGTCATATTCTGGTGAGACTGTATTTCTCCCTGGGAGACCCCTCCCTGGGCTGCCACCGTATCGTGGTGGAGGGGTTTGAGTGTCCCAGTGATCCTAGGAGCTAAGTTGTCTGAGGCTTTATGCCTCTGGTAGGGTCACCCATGGCAAACAGGTCCTAGTAGAGGGATCAGACAAAGTGCAGCCCACAGACCCCTTATGATGAGTACCATATATGGATACAGTGTTCCCTCGCCTGGACGCGGGTCACCAGGGCCCCCTTCTGGGGCCAGGCCTGCAAGTGGGGCCGTGACCACCCATGGGAGGGGCCAAAGGAGTTGGGTGCAGTGTGAGATGGGTGGTAGCTGAAGGCGGGGACCTTGGTGTTCTGATCCTCGGCTACAAAAGCTAGCTCTCGGTTCGTGGAATGTCACCTCTCTGGTGGGGAAAATAGCTAAAGTTGTTGTGTGAGTTTGAGAGGTTCCGACTAGATATAGTTGGACTCTCCTCGACTCATGGTTCTGGCTCCAATACCAGTTTCCTCGAAAGGGGTTGGACTTTCTACCACTCTGGTGTTGCTCCCACTGAGAGGCGCCGAGCAGGATGGGCATACTTCTTGCCCCCCATTTTGGTGCTTGTATTGGGGTTTACCCCAGTGAACAAGAGGGTAGCCTCCCACCGCCTTTGTGTGGGGGGGAAGGGTCCTGACTGTGATTTGTGCTTATGCACCAAACTGCAGCTCAGACTACCCACCCTTTTTGGAGTCCTTGGAGGGGGTGCTGGAGGGCACTCCTTCTGGTGACCCCATCATTCTCCTGGGGGACTTCAATGCTCATGTGGGCAATGACAGTGAGACCTGGAGGGGTGTGGTTGACCCTCCTGATCTAAATCCAAGTGGTGTTTTGTTATTGGACTACTATGCTCGTCATGGATTTTCCATAACGAACACCATGTTCAGGCATAAAGGTGTCCATATGTGCTCTTGGCACCAGGAAACCTTAGGCCACAGCTCGATGATCAATTTTGTTGTCGTTTCATCTAATCTGTGGCTGCATGTCTTGGACACTCGGGTGAAGAGAGGGGCACAGCTGTCAACTGACCACTACCTTGAGGTGAGTTGGTGGAGGAGGATGCTGGTCAGAGCTGGCAGACACAAACGTGTTGTGAGGGTCTGCTGGGAACGTCTGGCAGAGTCTCTTGTCAGAAGTAGCTTCAATTCCCACCTCTGACAGAACTTCGAATGCATCCCGGGGGAGGTGGGGCACATTGAGTCCGAGTGCACCACATTCCGTGACTCCATTGTCGAGGCAGCTGACCAGCTGATCGGGGGCAGTTCCACTGGATTGACAGACCACGGGTGGTGGTCCCCCTATTTAAAAAGGGGGACCGCAGGGTGTATTCCAACTACAGGGAGATCACACCCCTGAGCCTCTTTGGGAAGCCTCCTTGGTCTATTCAGGGCTTCTGGAGTGTTTGTCAGATTGTCGAACCTCGGATCCAGGAGGATCAATGTGGTTTTCGTCCTGGCTGTGTAACACTGGACCAGCTCTATACCCTTGGGGGGGTCCTGGAGGGTGCGTGGGAGTTCGCCCAACCAATTTACATGTGTTCTGTGGATTTGGAGAAGGCGTTCGACCGCGTCCCTCAGGGGGCCCTGTGGTGGGTACTCGGTGAGTATGATGTACCAGGCCCCTTGATACAGGCTGTTAGGTCCCTGTACGACCAGTGTCAGAGCTTGGTTCACATTGCCAGCAGTAAGTTGGGCTCGTTTCCGGTGAGAGTTGGACACCCCGCCAAGGCTGTCCTTTGTCACTGATTCTGTTAAGTTTTATGGACAGGATTTCTAGGTGCAGCCAAGGTGGTGAGGAGATCCGTTTTGGTGGCCTGAGGATCAGATCTCTGCTTTTTGCAGATGATGTGGTCCTGTTGGCCTCATCAGATTGTGATTTCCAGATTTCGCTGGAGCGGTTCGCAGGACTGAAGCAGCTGCTTCTGCAGTGATGTGGGCGTTGTACCAGTCTGTCGTGGTGAAGAGAGAGCTGGGCCAGAAGGCGAAGCTGTTGATTTACTGGTCGATCTATGTTCCTACCCTCACCTATGGTCACGAGCTTTGGGTAGTTAATGAGGAAAGAATGAGATTGTGGATACAAGCGGCCGAAATTAGTTTTCTCCGCAGGGTGTCTGAACTCTCCCTTAGAGATGGGGTGAGAAGCTTGGTCATCCAGAAGGGGCTTGGAGTAGATCCTCTGCTCTTCCATATCGAGAGGAGCCAGTTGAGGTGGCTCGGGCATCTAGTTAGGATTCCTTCTGGACGCCTCCCTGATGAGGTTTTCCAGGCACGTCCAAACGGGGGGAGACCCACAGGAAGACCCAGGATATGCTGGAGGGACTATGTCTCTCGGCTGGCCAGGGAATGCCTTGGGATTCCCCTGGATGAGCTGGCCCAAGTGGCTGGGGAGAGGGAAGTCTGGGCCTCCTTCCTTAGGCTGTTGCCCTCGCGACCCGACTCCTGATAAGCTGAAGAGGATGGATGGATGGATGGATGGATGGATGGATGGATGGATGGATGAATGGATGGATGGATGGATGGATGGATGGACGGACTGACTGACTGTATTTCTTTCATAGTAAACACGGCTAATGCGTCTTTTTCTTTGTTCAAAGGTACGGACAAAAGATCATATATTTGACAGCATCAGTCACCTCATTGGCCATCACCGTGACAACAATCTGCCAATCGTGTCAGCTGGGAGTGAACTGTGTCTCCTTCAGCCCGTTGAAAGGAAACTGTGATGCTTGCAATGCCTGCTGGGAAACAGGAAGCTCTAAACGCTCCCCTAACCTTGAACTTGAAGACAGAAGACGATGAGAGGAAGACAAACTCTTTAAAATCGTCCTGCTTTGCCAGAGTCGCTGGAAAAACACAAGATTTGATTAAGACTAAAGAGAATATTTATAGAATCGTTATTTTGTCGTGATGACTGAAATGCTATATTTTTGAGAAGAAACGGCTGCATTTGGACATGATATCTTCATTTGGTGTTTTAAAAAGGAGGAATTGTTCTTGTAGTTTAGACGAAGTCAAATCAAACCTCAAAGAGGCGTTGAAAATATTTTAGAATAAGATTCTAAAAGTTTAGTTTTGTCTGTCAAGCACAAACTGTATTTCTACAGGAAAGCGTTGGTGATCAAAGGAACAGGAACGCTGTTTTTAATGAGTCGTGTATAAAAACACCCTTAAGTGTGTCAGCTGATGAGTCTCTACATGGAGCTCGTTTTTGTTGGAGGTCAGAACAGAATGTGTTTTTGCTTTGAGCTGAACACGCACGCCGCTCTCGGAGTCGTCTGTGGCTTTAACGATCAACTTTTTTTACAAAGCGTTTCCTCGTGTCACTGCAGTCGCATGACATAAAACCAACAGTTCTCACGGCCATGTTTGTGGAGGAGGTGCTCGTGTTTACGCTGACACTGTAAAAATATTTCTGCTTCTTATCTGGTGGTTATTCTGACTTGTTTTTTTTAGGTGTTTTAGTTGGTGATTTGTTTTTGGTGCTTGACTCATTCAGCTTGTATCTTTTTTTTGTTTTTAAAATTAACACATTTAATGTTTTAGCACACTTTTAACAATTGGATTTTTTATTTGACTGATGCCAAAATGAATAGCACAATCAAACTCTGTACTTAGATCAGACTTGATTAGAAAAACATCCACACGATGCAGAAGATGTTCATGGTTTATTTTTGTTATATGACAACTTTTAGCCACTAGATGTCACTATAGCACCAATTTACCCCAACTCAGCTGTCTTAATTTAACACAAAGCAGGTTTTCAGCCATTTCAGCTCAACGGCTTATTTAGATGTTGCTGTCACGTGTACACAACAGTTCAGACAGACTCCTTTTTCTGTTAGAAAATCAAATCCAGATTTGGTCACGCTTTTCGTTCGTAAAGGACTCAGATGGATACCAAATGAGCGGGAGCATTGTGTTTGAAATGCACTTGACCACTTCAGTTGAACCAAAATAAGTTCAGTGAGTTTGACCAGACAGATGCAATGTAATATAATGTGCCTGTGTTTTGCTGCAAGATGGTGTGTACAGTATGTGCATCTCACTACAAGATGTTTAGCCAGTTTTTAAAAAAAGCATTGGGGATTTTCTCAAACTCAAATTTTACAAATATTCTTCAAATCAGGGATAATGTGAAAGAATAATAGACAATTTGTTGGATAACTAAAAAATTGTGCAAATTGTTATTTTGATCAAAACATAAAGAGAAGAAACAACTCCATACTTGAATCTCACTCACTGGTAACAGAACAATTATGACCAAACACACTGATAAGGACACGACGTCTCTCCAGATTTCTGTTTTTAAATATGTGCCTTTTCTTTGTACAAACGGTGTTTTTCTTTCTCTCCCTTCAACGTGCAATAGCTGATCTTCGATGGGGCATGCCTGTTCACTTGAGGTTGTGTTTTCGCCCTGCTGCGTGTTGCTGCTTGAGGCTACTGTTCTCTCTCTAAATCTCTTTTCCGTTCCTCACTCCCTCATTATGGATATATAAGTGTATCATTTCCAGGATTATAAATACAAAATTGTTTTCATCAAAAGGGGGAGTCACACAGAAGCTCACTATTTTGGGACAGGTAAACAGAAAAATAGGAAACAAAAATGAGTCCAAATGATGTTTACAGATGTTTAATCTTTTAGTTGTATGGGTTTGTCATTATTCTGTATGACTGTTGGCAATAAAATTGTGAATGTGTAGAATTTTTCTTGTTTGTGATGCAGGCTTGTCTTACTATTTTTATTTTTTAGATTAGATCTGCCGAAATACATTTTTTGTGATTAATTGCCATTGTTTGATACGCATGGTTATGATAAAATGGCTATTCTTGTTAATGAGAGTGTTTTTCAAAATATTCTTATTTTTAAAGGTGTGGGACACTCGTTTAATCAATACATTTGCAGTGAATGGTAAATGGCCTGTATTTGTATAGCGCCTTCTTAGGGTTCTACAACCCCCCAAGGCGCTTCACAACACAATCAGTCATTCACCCATTCACACGCTGGTAGGGATGAGCTACATCGTAGCTACAGCTGCCCTGGTGCGCACTGACAGAGGCGAGGCTGCCGAGCACTGGCGCCACCAGTCCCTCCGACCACATGCACCAGGAGGCAATGTGGGTTAAGTGTCTTGCCCAAGGACACAACGACAGTGACAGACTGAGCGGGGCACAAACCTGCGACCTGATTGCAAGGCAGCCACTTAACTCCTCTGCCACCAATGCCCAAGTGGTCTCCAGTGGGAATGAATGCCTTGCAAGTCACACTCGGAGATATCTCACCTCTGATTGGCTAACAGCAACACAACTCTACCACTGACTGTGTTTGCTTCATCCTCTTTGAAGTGTGCACTGCACAAATGAAAGGTTTTGACTCATTCCAGCCGAGTATCCTTGGAGTAGCCGACTGCTAAATGCCACTGATGCCTTAGAGAAACGTCCTTAGCAGGAAAAGTGTGAAACCGAAAAGGTGATCCTGTAACATCCTTATTGTTACAACCCGGGAAACTGCAGGTATGCACCATGGCTCGATATATTTAAGAAAAACTACTTTTAAGTGACTTTAGAAGTTGTTGTTTCACTCATACAGCCAGGATTAGCATCCAGACGCGACGCCGTTCTATCGCTGTGGTGAGCGCCGCAAGGATACGAATGACAAAAACTAGTCCCGTTGTAATGTGACGTTGTAAATTTACCCAGCTTTGTTTCTGAGATGTAAATTAGCCATGCTTTCAGAGGCTAATCCTTTTGTGAGGCTAAACGGCGCAGATACCGTGCCCCCGAAACTAGCCAGAACTACGTTTCTGAATCACTTCTCCCCTGAGAATCTCAGAGCAGGGGTGTGTGTGTGAAATGGGTCAAAGTTTACAGGGCACTGGGTGGGCGAAGGAACACATACAACCTCATGTCTAAAAAAGCAAACTTTTCATTTAAGGCACTCTTGGCAGTTTGCTTGCTTTTAGCCTGTCTGTTATTAATTATCTGTGGTCAACACAAAAGTTAAACTTATCTCCTCTGTGCGTTCGTCTTTTTAACACCTTAATCTAACTGCTGAAACGTCTCCTCAGCCTTCATTAGTGTCTACAGGAACGGTTCATCACTAAATCAAACAAATCAGCTGTGTTCATGATCTAAAACATGCTGGAAGCAGACTGCAGCACCAGGTATGTAAGCTGATTTTTTTAAGTCCAGCAGGTGGCGGCCCGCCACTCTGAAGTTTCAAGTGCGGTATTCTGTCCACAGAGGTCAGTGAGGGTCTGAGAGACGTTTCATTAACATTGTAAAGGGTCGTTTTAGCACATATTGGCTCAAGAACATGATTTAAAAATATGATAAAGTAGCATAGTATGGCTTTAAGTTACAGTGTGACGTAGATCTGTCAGGCTTTCCAAATCCTAGCATTTAACAGTCTATTTTCTATCAGAAGCTAATGCAGGCGATAGGTGTAGGAGTGACCGATTATAATCAGCAATAATTAAAACAATGTTTTTTCAGTGAACTACACCTTTAATACATTAGAAGTTGTGAAACCAGTTTCTCTAGACAGATGTCATCAAAATTGATCTCGTGGAGGAAGTTTGATGTTAGAAATGAACCTTTTCTGATCACTACAGCTAACATTATTAGGGTGTTTTATGGTTTCACCAAGAGCACATATATGTAGACACCCTTATGCTTGAACATGGTGTTCGTTATGGACAATCCATGATGAGCACAGAAGTCCAACAACAAGACACCGCTCGGATTCAGATCAAGGGAGCCGTTCCTCCGAATCACACCTCTCCAGGTCTCACTGTCATTGCCCACGTGAGCATTGAAGTTCCCAAGGAGAACAATGGAGTCACCAGAAGGTGCGCCTTCCAGTACCCCCTCCAAGGACTCCAAAAATGGTGGGTAGCTGCAGTTTGGTACATAAGCACAAACAACAGTCAGGACCCGTCCCCTCACACGTAGGCGGAGGGAGGCTACCCTCTTGTTCACCGTGGTAAACCCCAACGTACAGGCACCAAGATGGGGGGCTATGGGGTTACCCTAGAGGCATAAAGCCTCAGACAACTTAGCTCCTAGGATCACTGGGACACTCAAACCCCTCCACCGCGGTAAGGTGGCAGCCCAGGGAGGGGCTATATAAATAAAAAAAGACCGTTTACCATTTGTAAACTGGAGGTGTATGAAAAAGAGCTGTGTTGAATTTTTAATAAACTGACACCCACTAGCCATGAATGGAATAACATGATATAAAATAGTATAAAAGTATAATATAATATAATTCTGATTAGTGGATTGTACCTAAGTTAAAAAACAACTATTGTATAAAAAAGGTACAAACTCTGTACTTCACTTGCAAATGAGTCCAGATCTTTTCGATTCGTTTCCCCATCATCTTTAATTTGTAGTTTAGAGATGATATTTTGCATCATGCACACACAATAACACAACTTTAGTTCCTGATTCTCATGCAGAATTTACATGCCTCTCAGTCTCCAGCCTGCAAGCTTCATGCTTTTACAGCGTTGCTGTTCTGAGCGTGCAGCAGTACCACAGATGACCAGCAGGTGGAGCCGCCGCATCTCAAAAACAGCAGCTGCATCTGTTACATCAGGTTGTTTTAGCAGACCTCTAATATTCTAAAGCAGTTTGCGATCACTAGAATAAAACTCAGAACAGGCACATAACAGGTATACACAGATTAATAATAAATACTGTTAGCTGTCTCATCATAATAGCTTTTTTCTACAATCATTCTTTATTACATTGTGTTATAATTGCACTTTTTAAAATTACTTTCAGTTTTCTATTTTTTTGCCAAGACAGGAGCACCATTTATCACTGTGCAAAAGTTTTAAGCCATCCTAACTTACTTCATGGTTTGCTTCTAATAAGCCAGACTTTCTTGTGTTTTTTTAGGTTTGTCAACTTATTTTATTGGACTTCAGCTGCATTTTTGTTTAATTTTTTTGCCTATTTTTTTATATCCGACCATGAGAAGTCTCACGCACACACATTCTTTCTGCTGAGTGTCCTTTCCAGCTGAGATCAGGACTGAAAAGTCTGACGAAGAAGAAACTTTTGACTGATTGAAATTCCAAAAACCATCTCTAGTTCTCATGATAAAAACTTTTCTATTTGTTAAACAAAAAAGAAACATTGCTAATATGTCGTGATAATAAATTCTTAAGCATGGCCTCTGTACAACAACGTCTGGCTTCTTGGAAACAAATATAAAGAAATGAGTAATGATTCAAATCTGTTTTACTTTTTGTTCTTTTTAAAACACAGATAGGAGATTTTTTACCTGTTTTGCTTTTTTGCAAAAAAGGTAAAAAATCTAAAAGTAAAACGATTAAGTAAAAGATACACAGAATGAACGTACAGAAGAGATTCAAATCTGTATAGTGCACATGCAGCTTGTGCACTAGCTGCCCTGTTTCAGCTTCATTAAAATGCATCTCTAACAAATGGAGTTCTGATTCGTCTCTGCAAAGTTAAAAATGATCACATGTGGAGAAAATCCCAAAACCACACAAGCTAAAACAATAGTTGAGTTTTTTAAGATGTGAATCTGTAACATTTTCCCTTTTGGAATTAGCTTTTTGAACAACCTCAGTTCGAAGACACAGAGTTTAATTTTGGCAAGATATCAAGCTAACAGCTAGGCAAAGTTGAACTAAGAACAAAGTGGATTGCTGGGATCATTGCTAAAAAAAAAGTGCATATTTTACATTTTGTTTACAATTTATGAAGTATCTAGTTCTTTGCAAGTTCAAACAGCAGCAGCACTTCCTCTGCAGCCTGGAGCACCATAATATTCCTGTCAGAAATGTGTGTAATACCAAACTGACAACAGTGAAAAGGTTTGTAATATATTATACAAATGAAGGGCAGTAAACTTTTTTGGACTGAATTTGTTTTACAGCAGCAGCGATCCACTTTGAATAAGTTGTGTTGAGTGTAGCTTTTAGCTTAGCTGGTCAAAGCTAACCTTTTCCTCCAAACTGAGATCAATCAAAGAGCTAGCTACAGCTGGTAAAGCCTGGTTCACACAGCACGATTTTAAATTGTCGGACATTTTTCAAAGCATGAGAGACCCCACACGTGTGACTGGATGAATGACTGACTGTAGTGTAAAGCGCGTTGGTGTCCTCTGACTCAGAAAAGGTGCTATCCAAGTGCGGGTCATTTATCATTTATGATAAAAAATCACAGATAAACAAGTTTCAGCCATACAGTGAGTGATACAGCAACTAGTCAAGTACTACACGTTAACCGATTTCACTCACGGACATTCTCCGCTCAGACGGGAAATTTTGTGAGATAAAACGTGACTTCAATGTAAACAAACATGGTGAAGGAGAAGCGTTCTGCGCACGTCAGTCACCTCGCTTTCTGATTGGCTAGACGTCTAATTCAACAGGCAGCACATTCGTTTGTCTCCGAAAATCAGACCAAGACAATCCAACATGTTTGAAAGCCCATATTTAACGACTGCAGAGGTCCCAACAACCTTACGAGCGTACCAGAGCACTCTTAACACACCACACAATGTAGGATTATCTGATAAGATAATCTTTAGAACCGTTACGGCAATCATTTGCAACCTTAAGATTGTCGGAAGGAGTGGGGCAGGTCAAACATCGGCATGGTTATCCTGCCATGTGAACCGGGCTTTAGATATTCATTGTTTTGAACCTTTCTACAGAAACATACTTTGTGACACAGAACTATCCTCTTTTATGTAAACTGAGCTTTAGTTGGTTCTTCAGATGGCCAACAGTCAACATCTCTTGAGAAAGGCTTCAGTCTAAAACATTTAAAACTATTCCTGTCCCCTATGTTCTCTCCACTATGCACCCCTGCAGAATATTACTGTAGACTACTTCCACTCGTCTTTCAGTTCCTTCCGTCTCCCTCCAAACTCCATGGAGCCGCAGCTCTCTTTGATCCAGTCTAAGCTGAGAAATCTCTGGGCCTCCTGTCCGTTTCCTCCTCCCTCTCCAGCTCTGTCTGCCTGCAGCCCTGCTGGTTCTGGTTTGGGTTGTTTTGGCTGTTCCACGACTTGCTCCTGCTCCGGCTGGGCTCCAAGGACTGCCTGTTCCGGCTGCCATTTGGCTTGTAGCAGACGCCGCAAACCAGACCTAGGAAGGCCCGTCTCATCTCGCGGCTGGCCAGAGTGTAGATAACCGGGTTCATGGCGGAGTTGAGCACGGCGACTGCGATGAACCAGTCAGCGCTGTATAGGATGGGGCAGCGTTGTCCACATGCCACATCCACCAGGAGCAGGATGAAGATGGGAGTCCAGCAGACGATAAACACCCCAACTACAATGATGACAGTTCGCAGAAGGGACATGGCGTGCTCAGAATTGCTGTGCTTGCTCACCTTTCGGCTGCTGGACTTCACTAGGATGTAGATACAAGCGTAAAGGACTGACATGGCTAAGAGCAGCAGCATGAAAACCGTGATGCAGAAAGCAACATATTTCTTGCTGTAAAGAGGAAGGACCGTGGAGCAGTCTGGGAGGTTGTCCAAGCAGTTCCAGCCTAGGATGGGCAAAGCTCCAAGAGATATGGCGATCAACCAGCAGGTGCCTATGAGCAGAAACACTCTGTCGTTCTTATTGGTGTCGTACGGCCTCATTTGGATCATTGTCAGGTGTCTCTCTATGGCTATAGCCAGGAGACTGAAGATGGAGGCACTGAGTGCTACGAACATACTGCCCTCTCGGACAAACCAGAGAGTGGGTGAGAGCTTCAGGGTCTTCTCTCCAGAAAGGAGGACGTTGACCAGGTAGGCGACTCCAGCCAGCAGGTCGCACAGCGCCAGGTTCCCAATGAAGTAGTACATTCGGTTGTGGAACCTGTTGTTCCCCCATATGGCCACCAGGACGGTGAGGTTCTCCAGGACGATGAAGCAGCAGATGATGAGGAGCACAATGGTCTGGATGTCCATGGTACCTGGGTTTGTGCTGAAGCTCTGCCGGTGGTTCAGCTTTCCTGTGTAGTTGTAGTGAAGGAGTATCTTGTTCATGTTGTCAGAGGGGAGCAGAGACTCTGGAGTCCACTCAGGTTCAGCTGCAGAAAATCATTTTCTGTTTTTAAAAATCACAACAAGACTAAATAACGACAGCTTAGACATAAAATGTCTTTGATCAGAACAAATATTTTACTGATATTTTATTCATCTCTGCTGCATGAGTCATTTTTTCCATTATGCTGACTTGAGATGCATTGAGTCGGTGTAAAAGAGTTTTCAGTTCTCCCAGGGAGCCTGAACTCAACTCACCTCCGGACGCGCATTAATCCTGGTTAGTTCAAAGTTGATGGCGCACCGAATGACGCACATTTCATAGATGTGAAGAGGATTTCCAGCTTTTCCTCCATTCGGACTTGGTTAGTTTTCCTCTCAGTGAGAGCAGCTCTTCATCTTCCTCTGGTCTCTGAAAGTCTCCGGAGCTGTCGGCGGAGCGCTGGAAGTCACTCCCATCCCCTCCCTCCCCCTATCGCTCCATCCACCCAAACCCAGAGGCTGCAGCTCCGCAGGCGCGTCGGAACCGAACCAGGACGTCCGTGAGTTTAAAAATGCTGCAAAACGCTTCCAGGACTGATGAATCAGATGTTGCCTCCTCCCAAAAACACAAGTGTAAAGAAGTGTCACTTTAAAGTGAAACAACAGAAGTGAGAATAATTCTTCTAATTCAGGTGGAAAAGGACAAAAATGTTAATTTTTTGCAAATAATAAAAAATCGAAAACTAAAATAGACAAATTAAGTAAAAAAGAAACAGAAAATGACATGCATTATGGTTTGAGTGTAGAAAATCCACAAACTTAAGTAAATGACATAAGAGAAAATAAGTTTCAAAAGCCAAATCCAAAGAACAAAAGGTTACAGTAGGCTAAAGAAAAGCAGTCATGGACTGTAGATGAGTGGATGAAAGTGATGTTTAGTGAAGATTTATGAGTCTGCATTGGAAAAACAGATTATGGTGGAGCTGGTGTCTGGTGTAGAACCAGTAAAACATAAAAACGACAGCCGGGAGAAAAAAAATCTACAGTAATTGATGATATGGGGCTAGTGTGTCAGGTGACCGACCAGAGGAAAGGCAGTCATTACCTCTTATTACAGCTGGTGCATGTCTTTAGATCCCATAAATCAAAAATATACGTTTTTACTCAGAATGATAATCTGGATTGTTACAGAGAAAGAAGGAGGATGTCTTGAGGAAGTGTCAAAACTGTAGAGGGAACAGAACTTTAGTAATCAGAGCGGAACGGGGAACAACACAGCGGAAACAGAAGGAACTCAGCTGAGAAACAAAGGACTATATGAATGCTAGTGAGTTTTCAGAGAGAGGACATCTGGGCTTATCGTGAGGTTGCAGAAGTGACCCAAATCTGATTTTTTATATTAGACCCAAATCCATTTGTGCTTTTAAATGGGGTAAATACCGAGGACATGTCCCCACCAGTATTTATAATAGACAATTCTGTTTCCGCCATGTTTAAAATCCAGTTGCGGCACTTAATGCTAGCATCAAAATATTGTCTACTACTAATTCAATTTATTTATATAGCACCAATTCACAACAAGAGTCGTCTCAAGGCACTTCACAAAGTAAACAGTCCACCTGAACGCACTTATCAATGCTTTGGCTTCAGTTCATTATCCCAATTAGTTTTCCTATCTAAGGAAACCCAGCAGATTGGATCGAGTACAGCAAATCCACTAGTAAGCAAGCATGTAGCGACAGTGGAGAGGAACACTCCCCTTTAACAGGAAATATGAGCTCAGTATGAGCAGCCATCTGCCACGACTCACTGGGGTTTGAGGAGACAGAGCAGACACACACATGCTGCTTTCATAAGACACACCATGCAGAGAAATCAGCGTAATACTGCCGCCACGGTGTGTCTTATGAAAGTGACGTGGTGGCATAGCCATTTGCAATTTTACGGCTTTCATGCCACCAAGCTTGGTAGTAATATTACTGCAACGCCGGACTTGTGAATTAACATTACGCCTTGGCACAACAGATCGCATCACATTACCGCCACAGTCTAATCACTTATGAACCACCAAAGGCTTCCTGATGCCACCTCAACTTTGCAGCAGATTGGCGGCATTGTTTTATGAAAGAGGCTGCACGCACACACAGACGGAATTAACACCTACTTAGTGGAACTGACTGCTGTTTAACCTGCTTCAGTCATGGTGTTTCTAGCTCACTGCCAACTTAAAGCTCTTTAATACATGTATATTTCATTTCATTAATAACATGTTAATTGTGTGTGTTAAATGTTAGCTACATTTTCAACATCTAAGAAGATTTTTCACATTGGAGTCTGATGTGATGCCATTTACATTATCATTGCAATCGAAACGTCAACAGAAAAAAGAAGGTAAAATCAACTCCTGCTTGTGTAAAAGAAAGAAAAAGTGATAATAATTAGAAAGACACAGAATGAACGCTTAAAAGATATAAAAACAAGTTGTTGCTTTTAATAATGGACTGGAATTGGCCAAAGTCGTCATCAGCAGGACAGAGCTGTACAAGAACCAGAAATCAGTACCGACTCCCAAAGACAGAACTGCTCTTACTACAAAGAACACACGTGGTTCAATTATAACACAAATAAATAAAAACAGGAGGAAATTAGAAATAAACAAATAAGCATAGCTAAGAGCCTTAAAGCAAAAGAAAACTCAGCAAAGAACGTAACTGACACCAAAACCCACACAGTGATACAGGAAATGCTTATCAGCTCAGTGACATCACGACAGAAAACCTCACCTAACGTCCTGAACCTGAGTTATGAAGAACGTTGTTTTGGCACGACGCAGACATAGTTCTGTAAATCTTTCATTTGTTTCTTATTATATAAAAATATGTCATGAAATACAAGTTTTTTCATAGATGTATTTTTAAAAACCAAACACTGTTTATGATAATCCCCATCCTCAGGCAGCCTTAGTTTGAATCTATAAACTCTATATGTGTCTGTGTGATTTCCCAGCTGCTCTTACCTTTGTTTATAAAAAAATAAATTAGTAAGTGACATTATTCAGCTGGGTTACGATGACTGGGTCCATTCTTTGTTCTGACCCTCCTGTTGTGACCTCACATCCAGGAAGGATGGGCAGGGCTGGCAGTAAGACAACGGCTCTTTTAAACACATGAGACAATCTGAAATCTGCAGAGGTCTCCAGACTTCCCTGCCTGATGACGACTGACATCAAAAAGCCCGAGTCAAGCTAAAACAATAATTTTCTAACTAACGAAAATGCTCAGAGACTCGTCGCTCTCCTCTTTGTGATGCCACACATTCAGCTGCTCGCATTTTCCCCCAAAACAAAGCCCAGACTGTCCCGTCTCACAGGCCAAACCGTTAAACGGTGGATATCTTCCAGTTGTCTGTGGTTATTAACCCAGAGGAATGTTCTGTGTGGTCGAACAAACAGTCGCGGTCTGGCACCGCTCCATTAGCATTGTTGCAGTCACAATTCCCAGTCATTTCCTGCTTGGTCGCATGTGTGCCAGCGGCTATGGGAACGTTTGAGTGAAAATCTGGGACCAATCAGAGAGCGGGGTCCACGTGAAGGCAGCTGGATTAACAGACTGGGAACATGGTTGCAAAATCCTTGGGCTTTTTTCAGCAAAATGCAGTGATGTGGGGCTCACATCTGCATTTACATAAACGTTGAGCCAGAGAAGAAACCATGAGCGAGTACTAACCCATAATATGTGGTCAGAAGGAGTCTACATGTATTCATAGACTGCTGGAGAAGAACATGGGTGGAGGGTTTTCGCTCCAGCAGGACCACCCTCACTAAAGCTCTCCTAGGAAGCTGACACTTCTCTGCTTTAGGACTTTTCATAACCATCAGACCAGTAATTAAATCCTAATTAAATGGTCTTTTTTAAAGGATCAGATGCTTTAAATCAACAATGTGTGATTTCCTGCCATTATAATGCCATATTACTTAAGTATAGCCTGCAAACTGGAACCTGTCATTTTCACGTACTGTACAATATAACCTTCCCTCCCAGAGGGCTAACAGATGCTGAAACCACTAGGTGGAAGAAAGTTTCCAGTGCTAAGATACGTCCCAAATATTTAATAGCAGCATGCAGTTCTATCACACTTTTTGCACGTGTGGACTCAAATTTCCACATAATTTCCTTTAGCAGCCACAACCGTCTTTCGTTTTGTTACCTGAACATTACAAAGTGACTTTTGCAAAAACATTTTCATGTATTTTTATTAGTTTTGAATATATTTGCATGCATTTTAGGTGTAATATCTACATGGAAAATGTATTAGACTGAGTAGGCTATAATAAAAAGCGAGGGTTCACTGAGAAACTCTGAAGTTGAATATGTTCATGAATATGAACGTGAAAATAGTCTTCTAATGCTATTTCCTAGCCTGGCAAGCCACCCTATATATGTGAATATATAGTCTGGCCACGAACCATTGATGTCTCTCAGTCGTGAGGCGGGATCTACGGTTGTCTTTCAAAATGTCAGCACGCAATTGGATAGCGCTAGGACCAATCAGAGTAACGAACAACGTGACGTAATCACTGACGGAAAAGAGGGAGGCAGCAGTGGCGTCTAACATCAATGATTTCTGTCGTTTTTGTACAAAAACATGTGAATATCAGGTGTACTGGGACATTGCACTACTTTGTTTGATAAAAATAAGAAGCCGCTAAGTATATCAGACAGACTTACGCACGTTGGAGTCTAAATAATCCAATGTTGATGACAAAGCCGTTTCAAACGAATGTGGTTCCTGCGCTGCCGCCATGTTGTTTATGTTCGCTGTCGCAGCTCTGACGTCATCGGCTACTCCCGCTCTGTGATTGGCCCACAATATAGAGCGCTGTGATTGGCCCAACCAAAACTATAGCGAGCTGTGATTGGACAGCCACAGCAGTGGATCGGGCTGCAAGGGTTCCAATGAAGCGTGCCTAGACCAAACTTTGCAAGGCAAGAATTTGGTCTAGTTCACTAGGCTAGCTATTTCCTGCATTAGCTGCTGAACGTTGATGTTTTATCTCCACAAACAACACAAGCCTGGATGAGTTTTGTCATGTTGTGGAGTTGCTAATGCTAATGGTTAGCTGCTAATAACAAAGATGCACTCTGCTCTCAATTGGATGCTAAATCAACAACAGCCTTCCCCGGCCGTGAGCCAAGATGGGATCCATGAGTGCAAATTTACAGTGTGGCGTAGATCTGTGTGGCTTTTTCTGACCCAAGCCTTTCCTCATCTATTTTCTGTCAGCGGCATAAGATTGGTTTATGCTTGACGCGTCCGTGAGGTCCGCAAGGCTCTGCGCGGCCAAATTATGTCATTTTAGTGTGACAGGGTGAGCATGCTGTCACTGTATCCCGATTGATCATGCACCCTGGCTGCTTGGCCACAGGGATATCACTTTGGTTGACTGGTTAGCGAATGTGACTCTCACCCGGGAGTCTGGGATCGAATCCCGCCCAGGCCCTCGTTTCTCCACCATGCCACATTAGCAACCATGCCCCTCCGCGTGTCATCCGCACGGCCCAAAGTTTCCGCACCGTGCACCTTGAAAATTTTCTAACTATGCGGACGGTCCTGTGCTGAAAAACATGGCAGACTGGCAAGCGATTGTAGTGGCAGAGGTTCGTAAATACAAACATCTCTATGATTTGGCTCATAAAGACCACCGTGATCAAAATATTGTTAATAATTTGTGGAGAGAAATTGCTGTCACACTTGGAAAACATGAGGAAGCAGTAACAAAATGTAAAACATCAGTGATTTCTACTTCTACTATGGTGTAGCGTTGGATGCATGCCGCCCCCTACAGTCTGGGAGAATATTGGCTCACAGCGGAGACAAGCCGCAGAAGCTAGGAAGGAACCATAAACGCTGCAAGTTCCGACGCGAGTTCCATCGCGTCTCATTTCTGCGCGGAATGCACATGCGTCAAGCATAAACCAACCTTAAGGCAGAAAGTAGTGGCAGAAGACTATTTTCACGTTCAGCCTGCATGTGAAACTCAGAGTGACTGATCATATTTTAATGCTAAGTAAAAAATGGTTTGTCAGTGAACTTGCTCTTTAAAAAAGTATCGATTTGCATTCAACCTGCCTTGAGAAAATATACAGTAAATACTGAGCATTTAACCACCAGCTCTTGACCATCTGCATTATTAATCCTAATGCAGCGTAATAGCAAAGTGCACTTCAAATATGTATTTGTATAACGTATTTTAAAGGCATTCATAATTGATTATATGTGACTGCTCTGGTTTAAAGCAGGGGACTAATGGTTAAATGAGAACCACTGGGTGGAATGGCCCGACAGCACGGTGCTGCAGTATTAAAGGTGTTTCTGGAGGCATCTCTCTGCCAGAGTTTGACTCGTACAAGCTTTCATTAGAGCACAAGAGCTGGGGTCAGCTCTGTGGGCATATCCATGTGCAATTACATGTAAATGCTGCCTTTAATTTCACCCTTGCCATTTTTAAGGCAAAAACACACCCTGTGAGTCTGGGCTTCAAATCCGAGGCGGACCTTCCCCTCCTGTGCTGTGGCTTTGTGGCGGCAGTATTTCTGGCCCGGCCGCTCGCTCGCTCGCATGCAGCTTGACAGAACAAAGCCTCAGAGATGTTTCTGCTCTGTGGCTTGACTTCAGCACAGTTTAGTCTAGGATTGGCCAACTTCAGAGGGCCACACAAACAGAAATAGGTCCTCTGTTTGTCTTTAAATGTAGCAACATGCAGTGCTCTTACTGTACTTTTACTCTTTTGACTGTTAAGTGCTTTGCTTTTAATTTAAAATGATTTGTTCCCTGTTGCAGGCCATTTTAGAGGTTCTGCCAAGACTCTGACAAACATTATCGTACACGTATAAATCTACCGGAGTGAGATTAATTTGATGCTGAACAGGGAAAAATCTCCAAAGCCACATTTCCTCTGTTTTTCTGTAATATTTGAAGTTTTCTGTAATAATTGCACGTTTCCCAGCCAAGGTTTCTGGCTGCTCATCTCATACTGTTTTACCCGCCACCTCCATGGAAAAGTTGGCTTTGTGTAATATGAAGTCAAAGCAACACGGCTCAAATATTAGCTGAGGCCCTAACAAGCGTTTTGATGAAATTATGATTGATATTATTGTCACATGAATGCACAAGCCTCCCTTTGTGGAGAACAAACAAATTAAAGTAATTCAGAACACAGTGAATGTTGTATTATATATTAAAGCCTAAAGATTCCAATTTATTTAAGAATAAAAAAAATACATTTTCTATAGAAGAGCTCTCAAGTTTAATGCAGAGGTCAGAGTGAGAATACAGTGTGTCTGCCTGGCAAGCCATATATATGTGAATATATAGTCTGGCCATGACCCATTGATGACTCTCAGTTGTGGGGCGGGATCTACGGTTGTCTTTCAAACGGTCTCTGCATGCTATTGGATAACAATGTGACGTACTCACCGCTACGGATGTTGGTCAACGAGGCAGTCCGCTATACTCCGTCAAAGAAGATGCAAATACATCCTTTTTCTAAATAAACGTAAGTACCTCTATCTGTTCTTGACTCAAAGAAAAGCCCAAGTCTAAATAGTCAAAGTTAATGTCAAAGTTGTTTCAAACGAGCCATTGCCATCTTTGTTTTTTCAGCAACATCCTGTCCACCAACAGAGAGCTGTGACTGGTCCACCAAACCAATAGAGCGCTGTGATTGGACAGCTGCGGAGCCATCATTATCTTAAACCACCAAAATGTTCCTGAGCACAGCCACAGCTGCAGCTCACCGCTCCCCCAGGGGATGGGTCAAATGTGGAGATGTAATTTCACCAGTGTGTGATGACTAATGTGACTTTAACTTGAACTTTAGTTTTGCTCACTCGCAATAACATCCCGCCCACCAAACCAATAGAACGCTGTGATTGGACAGCTACCGATGCCAGTCAACGGGGCAGTCCGCCATACATCATGGAAGAAGCAGGGAATGCACTGTGATTGGCCAGCCACAATACTGGCCGAGGCTGTGGAGGTTCCAATGGGCTATATGCACGCTCCACTTCCACATTCCACATAAGACCGCACTCCTTCCGGTTGTTAGTTGTCGGCGAAGCTGAGTGAAATGGCTGAGAGTTTGGAGTTCACCCGGTGCTTACTGGAGTTAGTTGCTTATGGCTTTTTGGTCGGACGTGTTATTGGTGGAGGATTATTAGAAAAATGCGAGAGAACCACTTTAATCATTTTTTAAATCTAAACCAGAGGTGCCCAATCCTGGTCCTGGAGGGCCGATATCACACCTGAATTCAATCAGAAGGTAATTAACAGGCTTCTGCAGAGCCTGACGAGCTGCTGCACAGGCATTCAACCACTGAATCAAGTGTGTTGGAGCAGAGAAACCACTAAAACATGCTGGGTACGGGCCTCCAGGACCAGGATTGGGCACCCCTGAAAACAAAGAGACAATTTGCCTTACATCATTGTTTGTAACTTTTGGTAACTCCGGTAAGCACCAGGCGAACTCCAAACCCTCAGCCATGTCACAGCTTCGCCGACAACTATGACAACCGGAAATAGGAATGCGGAGCTTATGTGGAATGCGGAAGTTGGAGCGTGCATAGAGCCCATGGAGCATTGCTAGACCGACATGCAAATCAAAATCATTTTGCTTCGGCAAATGACGGTCTGGATTCTAGGCTAGGGGCTAGAGGAACTGCCTCTCTCTTTTTGCCAAACTTTTATATATTAACAGAACTATGTCTGGTTTTACATCCTCCCTGTTTAAAAAAAAAAACACAATTAAGAACCTAATAAAGGACACATTTTGCCAAATACAAAAAAAAAATTAGTTCTTAATCCAAACAAAAACACCTGATCTTTTTTTCACTTCCACCTTGCCAGAGTGCTTCTGTGTTTTTGTGAAGAGTCTATTTCGTGGTTTCTCTGCTCAAACACACTTGATTCAGTGGTTGAATCACCTGTGCAGCAGCTCATCAAGCTCTGCTGAAGCCTGCTAATCACTTGCTAATTGAAATCAGGTGTGTTGAAGCAGAGTTACAACTAAAACCTGCTGGATACTGGCCCTTGAGGACCAGGATTGGGGACCCCTGCTCTAAGATAACAGGACATGCATTTTTTGCACAGTATAATCAGAGCTTACCAGGAAATCCATTTCATTTATTATTAATGAAATCTTAGACATGAAACTTAGTGTTTTTATTAACACTAATTTAAAACACCTGAATGCTTTAACTATTATGCTGTTGGTATAGGATCAGCATGAGTGAGACGTGTAATTACAAACCACGGAGAAGAGAAGAGAATTTAAGTCTTAATCCAAGCATGTTGTGATCAAAATCATCATTTTTTAAAATGTATCAGCCAAAAACATCACTTGTTCAGGAAGTACGCAGATAAGAAATGTGTTAGTATGACTATTACATCTACAAGTAGCCTCATCAATGACATTTCAAACTGTTTCCTTCCTCAACATGCGCACGTCTTGCACTCAAGACATGAGAGCTCTGTAAAATACACCAATACTTTTAAATAGAGCGGTAAAAATGAACACTATAGGTGCTTTTGATGTTGCAGGTGAGAAGATTTTAATATCATCTTAAATAAAAAAAAACAAAAAAAAAATTAAATGAAGCTGAATTCAAATTAACTCTGATTTATTGGTATTTATGAATAAAATATCAATTTATATACAGCAATCATCCATTTATTTATGCATTAAGGTAGAAGGATGCTTATGTAAGAGCAGCCAGGCAGGAGACGCTTAGAGGAAGTTCAAAGAGGAAATTTATGGATGCAGTGAAAGAGGACATGAAGCTAATTGGTGGAGAAGTGGAAAATGTTGAGGATATAGGGACGAATGGAGCCTGATGATTCACTGTTGCAACTACTGAAGGGAAATGGAAAGAAGATCTTTAACAAAACATCAAAAGAAAGAGAAAAGAAAAAGTAAGAGCAGCCATCCTTTCAGTAAAAAAAAACAAAAAACATGATATATTAACACATTTTTGGTCCTTACCAGCAGAAATCACAGACAGGTTCATTGCATCACCTGCACCTAATCATTATGTTTTGAAGCATAAAATATCAAAATTACATTTAAACATATTAGAGAAACTTTTGAACACGCAGCAGAGAGAACTACTTGAATTATCAGAAGGAAGCTAAAATGACCTCAGGAAGATGTCCCATTCATGCATATAGAGAGGGTGGTCTTACCTTACATTAAAACATGCTGCAGCCAGCCACTAGGGGGTGCTTGGTTGGTTTCAGCTTGATCTCTTGTGCTACTTTCTTGTTGCAAGAATGTCAGCTCACCAAAATAAGACATCAACAAAACATAATAGGTTTCTCTTGTGTCAGAGTTTTGATCTAACATCGTATTATGATGAGAGTGGTGGCATTAGAGCCATTTAAAGCCACACTATGCAACGTTTTCATATTTTTAAATCATGTTCTTGAGCCAGTTTGTGCTAAAATGACCCTTTACAGGGTTAATGAAATTTCATTCAGACCCCCACCGCCCTCTGTGGCCAGAATACCACACTTGCAACTTAAGAGTGGCGGTCTGGTCCCTGTTGGACTTAGAAAAATGGAGTTGACATGCCTGGTGCTGCAGTCTGCTTCCAGCATGTTTCCTGCATGTTTTAGATCATGAACACAGCTGCTTTGTTTGATTTAGTGATGAACCGCTCCTGTAGACACTAATGAAGCCTGAGGAGACATTTCAGCAGTTAGATTAAGGTGTTAAAAAGATGAACGCACAACAAGGAGATACGTTTAATTTTTTGTTCTACTAAACAGACACTAGGGGGTGCTAACAGCAAGCCAAAACTGCAAAGTGTATCTTTAAGTAATGTTATATCATCTCATGCATCTTCACAAGATCCTGCATGATCTCGTAGGACTCACTGTATCCATCCATCCATCATACATTTTCCTCCGCTTATCCGGGGTCGAGTCGTGGGGGCAGCAGCCTAAACAGAGAACCCCACACCTCCCTCTCTCCAGCCACTTTGGCCAACTCCTCCGAGGGAATTCCAAGGCGTTCCCTGGACAGACGAGAAACAGCCTCTCCAGCATGTCCAGGGTCTTCCTTTAGGTCTCCTCCCGGTTGGACGTTCCCGGAAAACCTCACTAGAAAGGCGTACAGGAGATACTGGCGTTGGGAGGAACTGACACGCCATTAATCTGGGATTGACTGTACGTGACTCGAAGGGAAACGAGACCATAAAGTCATTCCTGGAGAGGTAGAATTGACTTACTAGTAGAAGACAGGTTGAATGGAGAGCTGGGTGGCTCAGAACTCGAGACACGATTCAGGTGAAGTGATGACTAGCGAAGGTGGAAGTGTTGGACGTCCGTTTATCGACTGTGGTGGTGACATGAGTGGAAATGTCCGGTGACTGGAGAGTGGAATGCTGGGTAATGGAGTCTTAGGTGGTGGTTCTGTGTCTGGAGGGACGTTGGTGAGCAGGGGCCGTGACACAATGTCAGCTCCAGTTCATATCCAACTAAGCCAAGCCAAGGAACTCAAAGTCATGTCTAGTCTATTCAAGTCTGTTTTATCAAATAAAGTCAAGTCTACTTAGCCAAGTCACGTCCGTTTTGTTCAATCCAGTCATTTCATTCAAGCCAAGTCTAGTTAGTCTGATGCCATGCCACTCCAATCCTTTTATCCTGCAATAAACCTTTATTATAGGCTCCATTCAGTGTGTTGGCTGAACACTTGGCCCATTTCCTACGACCGTTAAAAGTGTTGCATTTTTCTGATACAATGACCTAAACCATTATACTTTTCAACAACAATAAGAGCATCTCTTGTGTTTTTCAGTAAAGTCTAATGGCCCGGCACATCTTTTTTCTGTTATGAAGCATTTTAGTTCTTAGTAATCCCCAGCAGCTCATTTGTTCTACCCAGAGCAAATATGAAACCCTTCCCTTTCTTAGTATTATGTTAAGTTGGAGCAGCCTAGGGAGTTACTCCGATCAGCTGCTGGTGAATCAGCTGCATTAGGTAGCGAGTAAAGCTGCTTCCTGCTCTTTTTGTTGAGTATGCTTGTCTTCCAGACGGTTAATGTGAGTTTACAGCAGGAGTCCATTTGTCACAAGTAGAATAAAGCTCCTCTCCTTCAGACCCATTAGATCGACAGAACTTAGAGCATGTTGTATTGATGTTGGGTGGTAATTGATCAGTGTTTGAATGGATGGCTGTCACATTGTCTTTAATGCAAAGCTAATGCTGAAATCACGTATAAATGATAGTAGAAAGATAGTGTGATATTACATGTCACAGGCATAATCAGTTTGTCCTACATGGGTTGTTTTACTACTCAACCACAGAGACTACACTGAAGGCTATCCCTTTAATTGAAATGTTTATTTTCTTAAAGACATCAACTGATGTCGAGTTAAAGGTGCAGCCAAGGAAACACCAAGAAGCCTGTTGGAGTTGTTTACTCGGCTCAGATGCTCTTGATTCAATATTTCTACCATCTGAACTGTTTATTTTGTGTTCATTTCCTTTAACCTGAGCGCTAAAACCCTAAGAGCACATTTAAAATCATTTATGCTCCACTGAAAGCGTCAGGTAGCATCTACACGTTGCTTTTCTGCATGAGGCAGACGGGATTTGTCTTCTGTAATGAGATTATATTCAGGTAAATGTTCTGTTGGGTCAATGCTCTGCTCGCTCCATTTGCACCCACCAGACAGGAAGTGTGATAGCACTTG
Organism: Aphyosemion australe; assembly: GCA_006937985.1. Classification (NCBI taxonomy): domain Eukaryota; kingdom Metazoa; phylum Chordata; class Actinopteri; order Cyprinodontiformes; family Nothobranchiidae; genus Aphyosemion; species Aphyosemion australe. Next base: position 519,191 of record SSNS01000074.1, read on the forward strand.
AATCTGATGGAGCGATGGTGTGAGATATGCACATGTGCTTCTGTCTAAGCTCACTTTGAACATAGCAAGAACCCTTCCTCGTCGTAATATTTATTTTTCCTTCATTTTTATTAAACAGATCACATCTTCCCTTTGATGGGCTCAATGCTAGTGCTCTTTAGGAAGCTGGAAAGTTCCCAAGATGCATAGTAAATGTACTGGAAACCATTAAATCTTGTTTGATGAAATGCAGGTGTGTGGTTGCATTATACAACAAAAAACTGACGTGCAGTCAGATGTGCAACGTGAATGGCAGGACATTAATGTCGTGGTTGTGCAGCTGAAAAAAGCTGGGCTCCTCAAAAGCAATGGTTGCATGAGCAAACCTGTGACTGATGGAATATTCAGCTTTGTAAGAATATAATAGCAGTAACTGCTTTTGCTTTAACTCATTATCTGTGCTGCGAAAAGTTTCCCGTTTAGGTATTTAACATGAGGGGAAACAAAATGTGCAATTGTTTTACTGAAAAGGTCAGAAAATGATCCTTAGAGAAGAGCAAAGCTTCACACCTCCATAACTGATTTATAGAAACAAACTCTTAAAGTAGAAGCAGTTCATCGTTAACACACTTGTTGTGCGGCAGTGCATGCATGTGGCTCGAATTTCTATTTTTGATTTCTGTGTGCATAAAACGGAAACTTGCTCATTCACTACATCAAAGTATTCTACGGTTTTAGCTAGAAGTCCTTTTCCTGTTGCCTTCCTGACCTGGCGGGTGTTCTCATGACACATTTTAGCTCAACTTGACTGCAGAAGAACGGTCTGGAGTCATAGTCTGATGCCGATAAACACAGGCCAACAGGGACAGCTGTGGCTGAGAACGCTGCCTCGCTTGCAAGTAATTCTAGTAAACTGAGGTATGTTTAATTGGATAACGAGCTCACTGTTAAATCACAAATCTGTCGCTGCTGCAAGAAAGTTTTGGACAAATACATGCAGATGGATGTCTGTTAGCCACACACACCAAAATAACTTCAGCTGAACACCACAGAGAGGTCTAAACACTTCACACCACACACACCCAATATTAACACCCTGCTTTATAGCACTGAATAATGCATCATACGGATCTTAGCAAACACAAAAATGGCCGAACTCAGTCACATTTACGGCTATTAAGCAAAACGCTGGTGCCATAATAGCTAAGAGTCATACATGACACATTCTTTGAGATCATACAGAAGGTTATTGTCAAGATTTGACCCCAGCAACACCAAATGAATCAGTTTTTAACATCATGATTCTAGTTTAACCCCTTGTGGACTGTTGTTGTAAATGGCCCTAAATCAATGGAGTATCAGCCCTCTGGTGGAGTATCTACAGGTTATAATGTTTAAGGTGTGGATCACTCGTTTAATCAATACGTTTGCAGTGGTCTCTAGTAGGAATGAATGCCTTGTAAGTTATACTCTGGGGAAACAAAGCTCTGGTGCACCAGTTTCAGGAAGTAGAAGTAAATCACACCAGAGTTTAGCTTCAGATGACAGGATTTGGAGTCTTATTTCCTGATATTTAGACATCTCGCCTCAGTTTGCTCTGCAACGTTGATGTTTTTTCTCCAAAAATAACACAAGCCTGAAGGAGTTCTGCTGTGCAATGGAGTTGCTAATGGTAACAGTTAGCTTCTACTAGTCGAGACGTCCTCTGCTGTTTCCTGGATGCTAAACCAACAACAGCCTTCCCCATCATGAGTTGAGATGGGTGAGTCCATGAACGTTAAGTAACAGTGTGACGTAGATCTGTCAGGTTTTTCAAATCCTAGAGTTTCACTATTTCCTAGCAGAAGCTAATGCAGCAGATAGGTGTAGGAGACTATTTTCATGTTCAGCCTGCATGAAAAACTCAGAGTGACTGATTTAAAATAAGAAATAATAATTAAAAAATGTTGTTTTTTTCAGTGTTCTGCACCTTTAAAAACTTGCAAAATCAAACAAAACAGTTTTTCATTTTGTTATTTGTTTGTAAGCTGACAATATAATTTTTATTATGGAACATCAGTATTTATAGAAATATTTGACATTTTGTGATCAAAGCTGCTAATTTTTTGAAGTTTTTCTTTCCTTCTAAAGGAATGTATTCATGTACGTTCAATAGAGGAATAACGTGTATACTTTAATATGTTTCGCCACATAAAAACCTCTGATACCTTCTAATACTAGCGAGGTGCTTTGACATTTATTCTGTGCTAAGCAGCCTAGCAGCAACCCTTTCATTCAGAGAGTTCATCAAAAAGTTTTCAGTCACTGACAAGGATGTCATGTTGTACGTACTGTATTGTTTCACATATATCTGAGAAAATAAATTATTTTTTCAAGGTTCTTTGTTGTGAAGGTGTTTCCGCTGCAGCTTCTGAGAAACCCCACAGAGAGCATCAGACTGTGTTACCTCAAGCCGTTCCTGTGTTCTCACTTATAGCTGCATTGTCGTGTGCTTCCTCAGAGGATGTCCCATTAGACATGCTGTGTGTGTGTGTGTGTGTGAACACACACATGTCAGACACAATATAAACCATTCTGCTGCGGACCTCAGAGGACCATCAGGGTGGTGAATAAGTCAGAAAAGGAGAGAGGAACCTGGTGGGACTGTGGGTTACTGTATCAGGAAATAATACCCCAGGAGGGCTGGGCTTCAGGAAGTCTATAACGCACACACACACACACACACACACACACACACACACACGTACATGTACATTTAGTCATGCGGTTGTACTTTTTCCACCGGGGTATTATACTGGTCTGACACATCCTTTGATTTTTTTAAGGGTGATGGGTCACTCTGAGTTTAACGTGCAGGCTAAATGTGAGTCTTCCATCCCTGCGTTAGCTGCCAGTAGAAAACAGAGAGGGTAACACTCAGATAAATAAAGCCAATGCACATTACATTGTAAATTAGCATCCATGGACTCACCCATCTTGGCTCACGATGGGGAAGGCTGTAGTTCATTTAGCGTCCAGGAGAGAGCAGAGCACATCTCGGCTAGTAGAAGCTAACGTTAGCATTAGCAACTCCGCAACATGGAAAATCTCCTCCAGGCTTGTGTCATTTGTGTAGATAAAGCATCAACATTGCAGAGCAAACGGAGTCAGTGGTAGAGTCACGTTGCTGTTAGCCAATCAGAGGCGAGATGCCCGAATATCAGGAACCTGCCGTCTTCAGCTCACCTCTGCTCTGACTCACTATAGTTCCTGAAACAGGAGCGCCAGAGCTTTTTTTCCCCACTGAGAGTGACTCACAAGGCAATAATTTATACTACAGACCACTGCAAATGTATTGAAAAATCTAGTTAACTTGGTCTTTAAAACTGGGATATGTAGTTTAAAATTTTTAAAGTAACTTTAAAAATGCTTAAATTTGACTATCTGACCCTGTTTTATGATTATATAGTTGGTGATCTTTCAGAATGTATGTTTCTTTTTAGTCCCTCCCCTGGCCTCTGCAGCAAAATTATTCATTTACGTGAGTGCTGACCAATAGATTTGTGTATCCACAAGAGGGAGGTGTAAATTGATGGAGAATGCGCCCCAGTCAGCTTAGCACACCCACAGACATATATACGTGGACTGGCGCTGCCTATTGAAGATGCCGTAGTGGCTGGTCGCCATCTTGGATGGGTCTCCATTCGCCCCAATGCATTTATTTCCACTGAAGAAAGTGCTTACCCAACAAAAAAAAAATGCATTTTATTATGCTTTTTCACAAAATCAGACGTGGCATGAGCTAATGCAGGAAAAAGGTGTAGAAGACCTTTCACGTTCAGCCTGTGTAAAAAACTCATTGTGACCCATTATAATCAGAAATACGATTTAAAAAATGTTTTTTCAGTTTACCACACCTTTAAGGGGACGCTTGAGAGTAAAAAAAATTTTTAATTGGGTGAATATATTTACTTCCTTGATCATTTCATGAGTGACCATTTCTTTAGATTATCTTTTTTTAAATCGAGGCACTCACTCACTTTAGCTCACCCTGTAATATAAACTCATTTGAAAGTGCTTCACCACATGAAACAATGAGCCGGTGTCCACAAAAAGCTTTCTGAACTCAGATCAACTCTTGGTTCTTTTTCTGAAGTTGAAAAAAAAGAAAAGCAGACACATTTTGTGTGTGTGTGTGTGTGTGTGTGTGTGTTTTTGCTCACGTGACTCGTCTTTTTGAAGAGGTTTAGTCACCTCTGAGATTACATCAGTGAAATTACAGCTTCTGCAGCTGTTGGTCCCTCTGAACTTGAACCTTTAGCGCCCTCTGGTGGTGAAACCCTCATCATGTCAGAATAGGTTTTTATTGGTTAATTACCGTGTTTATTTTGGTCCCATTTACATGATCAGTTATAATGTTTAACACTTTGTTAAGATTTTCTTTTTTACTCATAAGGATAATTTTGAGATTGTCCATTTTGACAAATGCAGAGTCTCTTGCAGTACATATTATGGCCACTAGAGGCCAGTGCAGAAAAACAGAAGAGCTGCTGAAAGTAGCTCAAATATGTAAAAAAAAAAAAAAAAAGATGTTCTTTTTATGATGAGAAATTCAAATTTATATCATTATCTTGTGTTTAATAATTGACTTAAATTATAAAACTTTTTAATGCTAAAAACAGTTTTATAAAAAGGAAAAATCAGCTTTTTAATAAAGCTATAATTTTTTTTAATTACAGATATTTTGATGAATAAACATTCTATCTAAATAAAACTAAATCAAAACTATTTCTTTAATTTGCAGTTACTACACTCAGGCTTATCTGTCTCCTCTATCACTCCTTGTAATTTCAATTAAAAGAATTAGACACAAACTAATGATGACTATATTAAATGTTGGTGTTATGTAGGTTTGAATAATACAGAGTTCTAAAGGAAAAGGACAGAAATCAATTAAAAAAATGTCAGATTTAGAAAATCTGAAATAATTTCATCGCTTTAAGTAAATTAAAAATACTGCGTGAGCAGTTGGAGAGCTTAAATCGTTCATGCTGATGGCAAATCTGTCAAACATGAGCACGTTAACATGCTTATTTGTTGTAAACCTCACCGATACACACACACACACACACACACACGCACGCACGCACGCACGCACGCACACACACACACAAAGAAAACACCCAGACAAGAGTGAAGGTCAACATTTAGTGTCTTTATAAAACAGATCTGCAAAATATAGCCGACGCTCATTCATTTAAATACACATAAATAGCAAGAAAATACTTTCCCGTTTCAATCCAAAGAATTTTTGCACCAATCAGACGTGAACATCATATGAATAAAAAAAAAACGGGTTGGAACCCTGTTGATTAGTTGCACCAGAAGAACAAAAACAGAACACAAGCATACTCTGTAGCTGAAGCGGCTTTGATTAGTCAGAATTAAAGATCTTCTGGAGACACGTGTTCCTCAATATCATTTCAAGTCTGTGAAATATCAAAGCACTCATCTTTGGATGGATTCTCAAAGTCTTTGAAGAGCCAAATATATATATATTTATATAATTATATATTTTTAAAAATATTTTACATCGTCAGCCATAATGAACACCACGGCTAAAAGTTTTATGTACAATAGTGCAGATGAGTAGCTCAGATATGAACAAGGCAGTGGACGTATGACATGGCCATGTTTTTGCCTTCAAGTGCGTTCATTTTTGAAATTTCTTTTTTAAAATAATTGAAAACATTTTTGATTTTTAGCATTGGCAACCCGCTTTTTTGCATTTAATTTAATTCTCTGCTGCATGTCTCCTTTAAAAAATCTAAAACAACTTTTCTGCAGCTCGTTGAATATTAAGTAACAGGCCAGTTTACCACTTTTGCTCTAAATATGGATGTAAATCCTCATCAACACATCTTTATCTTTTAAAAATTCACCTTCTCTTGGAGGAATTGTGCAGTAAAAGCAGTTAGTAAAACGAGTTCTTGATGACGATTGTCGAGCTGTTTCTCTCCTCTCAAAAGCCTTGAAGCTATCTGTAAACATTCACAGGACTGAAACGGATTTTTAACTCTTTCCCACCCCCACCTCAGCAGGCTGCTCAAAGTTCTTTCACTTCTATCTAAAAGGTGCTTTTAGTTCCTGGAGCAGATTCGACACAGACTAAAGAGGTTTTCTCGTCTTTTTTTTTTTTTTTTTTAAAGTCTGCAGATTAGAGTTTATTTGGCCGACTCAGGGATGGGCGGAGCACGCTCCAGTCTCATGGTCCAAGGGTCAGAGGTCGCTGCATAAAATGGAGAGTGGCTAAGCACTTCTTCTCCAGCTAGAGCGAAGGCGAATACTCCCCTCTGCCTCCCGGCTCCTGCCGTCTCCTCCTCCACCTGCCGTTCTCCCCTGCTCTCCCTGCCTGAAGCGTCCACGCTCTTAAATCCCAAGCTCCTGCCGCCTAGGCCGAGCAGCTCGCCAAGTCCGTGACCCTTGACCCCCTGGTATGCGGGGCTCAACCTGCTCTCCTCCAAGCGGCTGGCTCCGACAGCAGGAGGGCACAGGAAGTTGCCGGCAGGTGCTGATCTCCACGCAGCAGGCTTTCGTCCTCGCCTGGGGCGGGAGATGCGGCAGCTCTGCCTCTTGATGTGTCGGTGTAGGTGGTCGGAGCGGGTGAAGCTCTTGTAGCAGTGCTCGCACTGGTACGGCCGGACGCCCGTGTGGATGCGCAGGTGGTTCTTCAGGTCGTAGTTGTGGACGAACTTGGAGTTGCAGTGGAGGCAGATGTAGGGGCGCTCACCTGTGTGCTTCCTCATGTGGATCTTCAGTTTGTCTTGCCTGAGAACAGAACAAAGCGGGATGAAGTGTGCAGACATGACAGCTGCACTGGTTTGCACTTTCAAATGTGTTTTTTCAGCAAACGAGCGAGTTAAGAAAGCCAGTAAACATGTTTTGTCTGCTCTAAAATACAGACGGAAAGTGCTAAAGTCAAAGGAAGTAGGTATAAGAGAGAGGAGGGGGCTTTCCACTTTGAGCTCTTTGAAATTTAAATCAAGTGAAAACACATTAACCTCATTCAGAAAAAAAGGGGTACTTTTCCGTTAAGACAGCTGTTTCACATAACCTGATAGGCAAAACACACAGAAGCAACCTCTAACGCCATCTTTAACACCATCTTCACGTGGTTTTGTTTCCGACCAACCTTGTAAATCGCACTTCACAGATTGTGCACATGTATGGCTTCTCCCCCGTGTGCGTCCTCATGTGTCGCGGCAGCTTTCCGGCTCCTTGGATGACCTTGTTGCAGATGGGACACTGCTGTGAAGCTTTGGGCTTCATCTTCCTCTCCTCCGCCAGATGCCAGGGAGGGAACAGCGCGCTCAGGTGGGACGCCGAGCTTAGGAAGCTCAGGTACGACCTGATGTCTGCTTCGTCCTTAATCGGAGCCAGCGAGTGGCCTTCCGACGCCGCTGATCCGGTGCTGCCCAGGCCCGAGCTGACAAACTCTTTCAGGAAGTCGTCCTGCAGGAGACTGGGTGGGACTTCCTCTTTAGCTTCCTCCTTTATGATCTCCCTTTTGACAGCTAGATCTAGAGGCCTGGAGGATTCTACGGGTGCAGAGGCAGGGAAGGCGTGAGGGAGCCTGGTTTGGGGTGAGGCTGCTGCTCCGTGGGGGTGTGTGGGGGTCAGGAGCTGCTGGGGGAAGGCTGGGAACTCAGAAGCCCACATAGATGGGTAGAAGCTTGGAATCAGAGGGGAGAAGTTGGCCCTCCTGTCCAGAGCTGACATGCGAGGATATAGACCCTCCTGGAGGAGAGACTCGATGGAGAAATCCTTCAGAGCCCGGCTCTCCATACTCTCCTACAAGACAGAGAACCATCATCAGTCAGTGAAAGCTAAGGAGAGGTCAACTTCGGAAGAAAGCAGAAGGAATCCTACCTGTTTTCCTCTGATAAAGTCTGGAGACTGGGACTGGGTCGGCTCTGTGTGGGCACCAAACTGTCTATGGAATGTGGAGGTGCTCGGAGGAGACGACTCCTCCCCTCCCAGCGGCGTCTGCTCTCCCCGGCTCTCCAACGATTGCAGTGACCTCTCGCTGACATTGTCCTCCTCCTCATCCTGCTCGTCCTTCCTCGAACCCGCATCCTCCTCCTCATCCTCCTCCTCTTCCTCCTCCTCCTCGTCTTCCTCCTCCTCCTCTTCATCTTCCTCCCCTTCCTCCTCTCTCACTCCCCCTCCACCTCCATCGCCCCCGCTGTCCATGATCTCCAGGCAAACGTTGATGATGCAGGGGATCTCGAGCATCTGCGCCGCGTTCAGGATCTCCTTGACGTTGGACGCCGTCACCGTCAGGGTGGACGTGTAGGCGAACTCTAGGATGGCCGTGAGGGACTCCGGAGCCACAAAGTCTATTTCATACACGGCGGCCGCGGCGTGATGGGGGTCCCCGCTGTCGGTGGTTACCACGGTGAAGAGTTTCTTGAAGTACTGACTGCAGGCAGCCAGGACGGAGCGGTGGGTGCGGTATTCCTGGTCACGGACAATGAGGATGACGTCACAGAGCAGCCCGTCGCGGCGCTGCTCGTTGAGGCTGCAGAGGACATCGCTGCTGTGGTTTGGGAAGGGGATCCCGATCAGGTCCTCCTCTCTGTGGTGAACCATTCTCTTCCTTCTGTCTCTGTGGACAGACAGGACAGTACCATTTTAATTCCAATGGTGGGAAAAAAACTCATCCCTAAAAACTCTTTGTTAAAGATGTGCAAACCCAACGTGGACTATTAAACAGTGTAACACAATAAAACATAGGGATGCTTGTTATTGTTTTTTTACCATTAACCGATATACCGATATCCGATATATCGATATCCGATATATCGTTATCCGATATACCGATATCCGATATATCGTTATCCGATATACCGATATCCGATATATCGATATCCGATATATCGTTATCCGATATACCGATATCCGATATATCGTTATCCGATATACCGATATCCGATATATCGATATCCGATATATCGATATCCGATATATCGATATCCGATATATCGATATCCGATATACCGATATCCAATATATTGATATCCATTATACCCCCCCCATAAAAAAGAAAAATTAAAACATTTCAGGGTACTAACATCACATTTCTCCCATAATGGTTAAATTTTAAACATTTTCTTTGCAAAATGACAACTACTTCATTTAAGTTAGTAACAGGAAAAAGTGTCATGTTTTGTCTCAGCAGCTGAATCTCACTCTCCCTAAGCATGATGCTAAGATGTGTGTATTAGTAATGTATTTTTTCTTCTTCTGCATATTGCAGCTATGGTGATTAAATATTTATAAAAATCTTCAGATAAGAAAAGCAAGTCTTGGCTGAAGATTCCTGTTTGTTAGCTGTTTAGCTACACATAGCTACATGCTGTGAGGACAGCGTACGTTCACTACACGGCAAATTTCTACTTCATAAGTTGTGCCAAATAAACAAAAATATCTCAAAAACTAAAACTCAGATCTGTCATAGTTTGACATTTTGAGAGAGAGGAGAAGTAGCTCAAGAGTTTGATATATAATATGTGTATGGTATAAAATTTGTCTGAAAACCGATACCGATATTTTCCGATATTAAATTTCAACGCCGATATTGTCCGATATTTATAGTAGACCGATAATATCGGACATCCCTGATTAAAAGTAATTTCCTGTTAGATTTCTTATGGTCTGGATAAATTATTTAGAATATAGTGGCTCATATTTGAATTTTTTAAACTAGCATAACAAACTAAAATCAGACATATTTGCGATAAAATCAGACGTTTCGTCCATGACGTACGATCTAAACTTTGTGAACATTTATAAACCTCCGAGTTTGAACTTTCTGCACCAGGCGGAATCAGTTCAGAAAACAAAGCCAAGATTCAAGAAAAGTTATGAATTAAACTGATTAATTTGTTATTTTATGTTTATTTTATTTGAACAAAATTCCAGGAATTATGAAAAGAAAATCCCACTGAATCACTCTCTGTGGTTACGTTTAACTTTGATAAAAACCACATGTTTAAATTTGAAACTTTAAATCAGTCATATAGCGTGACAGATACCGACAGTGACACAATAAATATCATTTGAATACGCTCTGTATGATTTCCTGTTGGTATTTAATGACTGATCACATTTCCTGTGACTTTTACTGAGAACGTAGAAAGTTTCTCCTCTAATCTTGAATCTAAAACCTCCTGAATCTAATTCTTAGTCAATGTTACGTTAAGGATCCTTCAGGTTGACTCAGGAACAAGTGCTTGGCTAACACTCCACCGTTCATCAGGCCAAGAGCTTTTCAATGTTCAACGAGGTTCTGAAACCGGTAGTTTTAGTGCAGATGACTGACAGTCGAGCCTTTTTCCCTCCAGCCTCGCTTATCCGTGCACCATCTGTGCGGCAAGGGCAACAAGTGGTAAATACAGCAGGTCTTATTTTCAGAAAACATCACGTTTATTCTCAAATGTGTTATTACAGTTTCATGAGGAGCAACTGTGACTTAGGGGAAGCCCGTCATCTCTTTTTTTTTTTCGTGGCCTCTCTAATTCGCGTTGATCGTCCGTTGGAGGTGTGACGATAAAGTGCGTGAGAGATCCAGAGATCACGTCCATCCCTCTTGTCTTCCTCCAGCAGATAGGCTCCTGGAGCAAGCTGATACCCCCGTCTGAACAATACAGTTGTGTGACTGGGATGTGGTGAGAAGTGCAGAAAAGCAACAAAAGAGGTCAGATTGCACTCGAGATACTGTATCCTGTCAAAATGCTTACTTGCAGTCTGATTTCAATCATTTGATGTGACGCTCAGAGACTCGGCGTCCCCAGCAGAGGGCTGCTGTCGGTGCTAAAGCCTCCCTCTCTCTCCCTCTCTGTCTCTCGGTTGTTTTCCCAAACATCTCTGCCCGAGCCGAGTTCCTACCTGTTGATTCACGGCTCTGTTGTTTACTGTACAGAGCGATAAAACTTCCTCTGGCAGTGCGCTCGCTCATTCACATCTATGAATAGAGCTTAAACTCAGCCGTCCACACTTGGTGGTCACTGGAGGCATGTGCAGATAAATACTTTGAAGCGGCCCCGAACACCACAGCTGCATTGTTGACTGGCTCTAAATGGGGCCAGCGCTGAAGCCACAGCCTCAAGCGCACACAAACAAGTGTCTCACTCTCTGGTTGCTTAGAATCACACAGATTAAATAAATTATATATATATATATATATATATATATATTAGGATAAATAGAAGAGGGGGGAGGAAAAACAGTGAAAATTCCTAAGTTCACCTGCAGGTACGCAACTTGGATACCAATCTTACACGTAGTTTATTCTTGTCGATCTTGTTGCTAGGTAACTGAAGCTGGGTTCATGCCATTGATACAGTGTGGACATAATTAAAATGTCTGTGGAGGAGGGGCGGGGTGCAGCATATAGGGCCTCAGACCGGTCCCTCGCTGTGAAGACGAGGACAAAAGCGTGACGTCACGTCTTGGAGATGGGAATCTTGAAAAAGTAAAGCCCGTTTAGAGAACAAGAGGGAGATCCGATGTCCCTAAAAGTTCCCTAACAGGTTGCACAAACACAAGCGGAGGGGCCCCTCCCTGTAGCGAGGCTGCCAAGGCAAACAATAGAGCGAGAGCGAGCGGATAAGAGCGAGAGAGTCTGACTGGGAGGGCTCGGCCAACCTGCTGTCATCCGTTTGCTCTCGACCCGTCCCACCCACACCATGGAGCTATGGGACACGTGCTGCTGTTGCTGTTTGCTCGCCCCGCGCCCTGGTGAGCAGCACCACTCCCCTTGGTTCCCAGTGTTGGCCTGCCCCTATCCAGCCCCGGCGCTGCACGGCTCTGCAGTGGCCGGCCCCTAATTACAGTGTGGAGAGGATCTGAGGAGGATGTGCCACATAGACAGGGAGGGGAGGAGGGCACGGCGTTCCCACCACAAAGTCCTGGAGCGACGTTTCATCAGCCTTAACCCTTTACACACACACCCCACCCACCCATCCGACCAGCCAGGGCGGGGACTCCTTGAGAAAGGCCGCTGATAATTACTATTTAAGCAACGTGACTCACGCGCCGTTACGGGAGCACGGTTGGCCTCGTCAACAAAATAGAAACATCTAAAAATCTGTCGTTAGGAGGTGAATTTTTTAAAGTCTGATTTCTCTTTTTTTTCTACATAATAAAGGCTTTTTGTGTGTTTCTCACACCGGCCATGTCTCCTCTCATGCCTCACTTAGTCACCAACACTTTCAACTCAACACTCCCACCTCAAAATTATGTGTCACCTTCTATTCAGTGTTGTCTTTCTCTAAGAACTTCATCTGCTTCCCGGCCGCTGACCACTACCTCCTTCTCCTAATCGTTGTCCTCTTCCTCCTCCTCCTCCTCCTCCTGCAGCTGGATCATCATTATGCCCTGAGTTGAGATGCTAACTCAAGCCTGAGCGCTCTGGCCACAAATCAGCAGCTAATGTCCATCTCAGCTCTTGTCACAGGCAGACACTCATTTGGCCTGTTAGCTACAACAAGCCTGCTCCCCCCCCTCTGTCAGGCCAGGAAACACACCTGACCCACATGCTAAATCACCATCCGCCACTATCTAGCCGTCAACCGCCGGCCACTGCAAACGCCTGCTAAACAGCTGTCACACACGGACAATTGCACCGCCAATAATCTGTTGGTATTGACACGGGAGATTCTGGCCCTTATTAGGAACCGGACCTTCCTAAGTGAGCCACTCCATTATCACCTGTTGCTCCAGGACACACTCTCCCGTCCGCATTCTACCTGTCACCAGTTTAAAAGTTTTTTAGCAACATGTGGAGCATTTCAGCATTTTCATCTGAGGAGCTGTCAATTACAGCAGCAGCGGAAGGGCCATAATGGGCCGCGGCGGCGTAATGAAGACGCGTCAGAGGCAGAGTCAAGTTTTTAACCGACAGAGTTTTGGTGCAAAAGTTAAGAAGTGATTTTTGTTACAGAACAAACAAGACTAGGAGTTTGTTTTTTAAATTAAAATACAGTTAAAGGTTCGTTTTTTTTAACGAGCTGACAATTGTTCACCTAAACGTGAGCACGATGATAATTACACTGAAATAATTCATCATTTAATAGATTGATTTAAAAAAAGTCCGATTGTGTTTAATTTTGTCTGATTTGAGAAATCAGGGAATTCATTAAAAAAAAAAGACTTTGATGAAAGGAAATATTCTGAAGTGAAAGGTTAAACTGGTCCAGGGTCAGTTTAATTAGATCGACACTAAGTGTGCCCTCTGAAGCAAAAAGGGGGTGGGGGGAGGCTAAAGCAAAACACCATTACACCCCCCCACCCCATAAAATACTGCTTTAAATGAATTAAAGTGGGGAATATTTTTTTTAATTATTCTTTTAGACGATTCAATTAAAATATATAAAATAAAACATTGTAAAAATAGCTGAAAAAACGCATTTTGATGAAGCAACGCTGTTATGGTTTAATGCTACATATGTCTGCATTTTAATCACAATGACAGGAGATTAAGTTAAAAATGTACATTTTATGAATTTACTTTAAGAAAAAACACTTTATTCGGATTTCTTTGTACTTAGAAAACTTTGTGTAAGTCACTTTTTGTCAGTTTTAATAAAGATTTTAGTAAATAACGTCAGACTTGGCTGGAAACAAGCGGTAAACATTTCTAATCACAACACCGCTTCGTTGTGACGTAAGACGACTAAAAGATGCAGCTTGTAAACAATCATTTCCAGCTTATCCCTAAATCCATAACATGTTTTTATTTTTGTCCGCCACCCCTGACTTCACCGGTTACCTGCGTGTTTATTTTAGATTTCACAGCCAGAGTGCTGCATGAATATGGAAACAGAAGTGTGTAATTACACCAAAAGAGAGGACAAAACACACACTTAGATCCTCTGAAAATACTATGTTTGGCACTTTTCTAGATGCTATAAATGCTTGTGTCTATTTTTAGAAATCTACAACAGAATATTTAGCCTGCAGAGAGAATAATCAGGGTTTCATCTGCTTGTTTTTGCCTGCTGGAGTGAAGGTTTCACGTAAACAGTAAGTGAGCCACATGTGCTTACTGTAGCATTGTGCACAAGTGTGAGCTTGTTCACAAACATGCACATGTCGGAATACTTTGACCAAATATCACACACACACACTCACGCACACACACACACGCTCCCATGTGCATGCTGCAGAAGTCTTGCAAACATAAATTCACACATGCCTTGATACGTTTCCCTACATTCCTCAGCTATCAGCAGGCATCACCTACCTTTCTTCAGCTTCACGATTCCCCTCACGTGTTTTTGTATTTCCAGACTACTAAGAGGCTCCGCTGCTCCTCACTTGACCTCTCAGCATCGCTCTGCTTAATTGAAACACAGCTTTCTTTCCCCCTCTCTGTCTGTCTGTCAGTAAGTCAGCCAGGCAGTCAGTCCATTCACAAGCTCCTCACGCCGGGCGCTGATGTGCCCATTCACAAAAAAATTCAAAAAGAAGAAAAAACACACACAAAAAAAGAAACGCACCAATGAGAAGAATATCCAGTGAAGGGAAGAAGAGATGCAGTCTTAAGTCTGTGAGTGTGTGTGAAGCAGAGTGGCTGGTGTGGAGTTTAGAGTCAGGTTGTGTGCGGCTCATGTAGGACGAGAGCGAGGGAGTGAGAGGAAGGGAGGGAGGGCAGCAGCACTGCGCTGTGGAGATGTCGCACCACTAGTTTTTATAGCAGGGTGGGTAGCTGGAAGATAATAATACCCCATCCTCCTCCACAACACAAGTTTAAGCGCAGTGTGTAATAAGCCCATGGCGCAGACACCCTCTGATTTAGGTCAGACAAAATGAATTTTTAGTTGTGTTAGAGAGTGGATTTTGGTGTAAAGAGACCGGGGCAGCGAAACTCCAAAGGGGGTTGTTTGGGGAGACCGAGGGAGGGTTAAAAAGACCCAGAGCTGAGACACTTTCAGTTTTGCACCTGCTTTACATAAAAAACACTATTTCAGAAAAAAACAACCTAACAAGTTGCTGAGTTGGAACTCCAACAATAGCCACAGCAGACTAATTACTAAAACCATCACAAAAGCTCAGAGAAGCTGTATAAAACTGTCTGATTCAGTGCAAATTTGAAAGGAAATATTACTTAAAAAGCAGAGACACAATTAAACCACAAACACTGAAAAGACACCACAAGCAGCCCTGCAGACAGGTTTTTACATTTCATCCCCTCTCTGTTAAACCGTTGTTTAAACCGAGGTTTCGCAAACTCAAGAGCTGCCACCGACAGAAGGTTGGATTCCTGTTTTGAGTCAGAAAGCACAGAAACAGGGCGACAGTTGTTGATCACGCCACCACCCAGTCTGTCGAGAGGAGGGAGAAGTTTCTGCAGAAAAAAGGTGTTGGACTACGACGATCTCTGGAGGCTTCAGAGAAACTACTGAACAGGATTTAGGACGTCTACAAATAAATGTTGAAGGAGTACATTTGACTAAATAAACTGAATTAGCTTCATGTGCTGAATCCAAATGCCGTGACACGGCACGTTCACAATATCTGAGCCGGGCTTTCCTGTATGACATCAATAAACCACAGTCTGCAACTTTTTTTGAGCTCATTTCAGTGAGATTTGTTGCATGAACTCGACCTGAGCCACGAGGAAAACTTTGGATCCAAACACCGTTTGATACAAAAAGTGGAAAAATTTGTGTTTTCTTTAGCATCTTTTCAAATCTTCTGAAATATTTCTAACCATGTATATATATATATATTACAACCAACAATCATTCGAATTCTGTCGTAAACCTCCACAAACAAGTCAGACACCGTAGTGTAGAGAACATCAGACTGCTATGCCCACTTCCCCCGAGGAAAACACGGACCAAAGCAAACCACAGCCCAGGCCGACGGTGGTTTACGCTGTTTTGTACGGGGTGAGAGTTGAGGCCAGCTCACACTGGCATCTAGTATATATAAACAGGGTCAGCCACTAACTGCTCGCAGGCCAGCCAGACGGCCAGAAAAACAGCGTTTGCCATCCTATAAGGCCAGCTATCTGTTCTAAACACGCTTCCGCCACCATAGCAACACGCTAAGTGGTACCTGTGGGGACGGCTTTGTTGTAAAACGGCTTTTGTGCTGCGGACTGCCATGACTGGCCACAGCTGACAGAACCCTGTCATATAACGGTGCTGACACACACACACACATACACACACACACACGCACTGTAAGGAAGATGCTGATTGGCACTGCTGCTCGGGTCGTCATGACAGGTTAAAAAAGCACTTTATTCAGGCCAAAATACCAAAATGAGCCCTGACTGCAACAGAACCTTTTGGGTTAATTTGTGTTGTCGTGTCCTGATTTTCACATCGACTGAGTTCACTCAAAGAAACGGCGAGTTTTTTGGCTCAGCCTGTTTTCTCACAGTCACAAGACATGAGGATTAAAGGGGCTGAGTAAGAGTCATCTGTTGTGTCTGTCTGTCTGTCTGTCTGGCCTCAGCGTACCTGTTTACCGCCACCCGCTAGATCCACGTACCACGGCACCAGATTGGCCCTTTGGAGAAGGGATGAGGTGTGAAGCAGCGTTGCAAAAAGTCACGAGGACTTACTGTGGCATCCATAAACACAGAAACGAATCTAAATTTGACAGAAACGTTTTCTCTCTGGTTCTTCCTGAGAAGAATGGATATGAATATCTCAGACTTTCTTCAACAGGCCCTGGAAAAAAATCAACCACAAGCACACATGCACTTTCATTGTTATAAGCGCTGGTTCCTAATTTACCTATCATGCCCATTATATCTCATTAACCGCATTAAAGATTTCTAACAAAACTCTCTGAAAATCATTGCACGACATCTGATTCACTTTTGGAGGCAACCCATTTCAATATGGCCGCCCTGGCTGATTTAGCTTTAAAGCAGCATTCCGCAACTTTGCAGTTATATGGTCTCTGTCGCCCTCTAGAGGCTTGCTGCGTAATGTCACTGTCGTAACATTAAATCTCTCTCTCGGGCATAAAAGGCATGTTTACATTCCTAATGTCAGGCAAAACAACGAAAACAAACTTTTCCACCTCCACACATTGAATAAATAGTTTTATCAGGACTGTATAACAACTTTATGCCTGACCAAACACAATAACCCTGGTGAAATAATTTATTACTTACCTAGCCATTAGCACCAGCACGGCTAGGTTAGAGTCCGTAGTTCATGCCTTTCTTTCTAAAAGAGCTCTCCAGCGAGGAAAAGACGGCCCAATAATAACTCTGGTCTTTGCTCTTGCTCTACGACGTTCTCCTTTTCTTTTCCTAGATTCCTCTGATAAGGGATTTCTAGCTTTCTTTGGTGAATCTGCCGCTGCTACAGCGAGTCTACGTTATACAATTATGGCAAGCCAAAGGGATGAAAAAAAATGCGCGTTCTAAACTCACATTATGTTCGCCAAAACGCGCGTCTTGAACGAGCGTTTTGGCGGACATAATGCTCGCTTTTAGAACACGCGAGTTTTTGCCCCCTTTGGCGTCAAAACGCGCGTTCAAGACGCGCATTTTGGCGGACATAACGCGCATTTAGAAGGCGCGCTTTTTTTATCCCTTTGGCTTGCCATATTCTGCCGTAAAACGACACCCAGTCAGTACTTCCGGCGCTACCCGAAGCACAAAAACTGTATAGCACAGTAAACAGACGTGGGACCCCCCAACACTATCACAGGTATGAAAATGAACATAATAGATAATAGTATGACGCCAAAACTTCACAAAAAAGCATAATTTTAAGGTGTAAAAGTTGCGGAATGTTGCTTTAATGAACACAAAAATGGTTGTAAGCAGCCAGTTTCACAGATATTGAGCTCATTCCTAATATATACTCTGTCTCATTAACTATTGGAGTAACGTTTGGTAGTAAAATATTGTGTTTATCCTTAATCTGTTGGGTTTAATGTGAAGTTGGCTCATCCTTTGCATCAAAAACTGCTTTAACTGTTCTGGGAAGGCTTTCCACAAGAGTCTGTTTATTGGACTGTTCTTCCAGAAGTGCATTAGTGGGGTCAGACACTGATGATGGGCAAGAAGAACTCTGCTGCAATTCATCCTTCTGTCAGGTTGAGATCAAGACTTTGTGATGGCAAGTCAAGTTCTTCTGCATCAAACCTCTCATCCATGTCTTTACTAGACCTGGGTTAGGGTTAGGTTAGGGATTTTATGAAACTCTTAAACATCAACAACTGATTAACTTCTGAAGTCAACCCAATTCAAGATGGCTGCCATAGCCAATCAACCTTAGTCCAACTCAGTAAATTTACAGATATAGAGCTCAAATTTGTCGTGATACAACCCTAACCCACAAAACATTCCCAAGGAACTACATACAATGTTACTAAAAGTTATATTTAAGATTTGACCAAAATGTTTGGAGTGGTTGAGATTGACTGCAGGGGGCACCACCATAGACATGAATACTGGACACCCCATTGGGTGAGCAACTATGCCCGTTTTTTCTACAGCCTATGGTTGCAACAACATGCATACTATTGAAAACAGATCACGTGGGACTTTTCTTGGCCTTTTCTAGCCTACCTGTTGGGATTTTATACTTTAATTTTTTTATTTTATTTAATTATATTTATATTTTAACTATGAAGCCATACCACATGTCTGATTTTGTGAAAAAGCATAATAAAATGTTTTTTAGTTGGGTAAACACCTTCCTCAGTAGAAATAAATGCACTGGGGGCGAATGGAGACACATCCAAGATGGCGCCTGGCCACTACGACAGCTCCAATAGGCAGCGCCAGTCCACGGGGCGTATATGATGTCTGTGGGCACCACTATAAGGAATGGCATCATAGGGAGTGAAAAGGGTTAATGTTCTACCAGCACTACACTGCAACATCTAGAGACCATCTTCCCAAATTTCCTGAACTTCTTTTCCTCACGAGGGCCTTGGTGAGCTGGTGTCTAACTCCAGCAGTCATCATAGGGGAAGTGGGGGGCACCCAGGACAGTCCATCACAGGGACACACTCACTCACCCCTATAGGCGATTTAGGTTTACCAATTAACCTAACGTGCATGTTTTTGGTCTGTGGGAGGAAACCGGAGTGCCCGGGAAAACCCAAGCATGCATGGGGAGAACACGCTACATGCTCTCTGTGACCTTCCTGCTGTGAGGCAACTGTGTTATCAGCTGTGTCACCATGAATCCCTGTCGTAATCATGTTATTAGTAAATGGTTTTAATTAGGGGTGTCAAATTATGAGATTAATTGAGATTAATTAATTACAGCCACATTTAGTGCACTATTTTTTTAATCAAGTTAATCTCATTTTTAATCTATAACTTTACTGGGACTTTTCTAGCCTACCTGTTGGGATTTTTTATTTTAAATTTTTATTTATTTTATGTAATTATATTTATATTTAACTATCATGCCATACCACATGTCAGATTGTGTGAAAAATCGTAATATTTTGTGATAAACTGTCAGTTTTGATATGCTAACTTACAGCACTGTAATTTACAGCTCTATTTTAGTTTTAGATAAATGTTTTCGTATCAAGTTCTGTGATCACTATTTGCATTGCTCAAAAAAGCATTCCTTGATGTGTTAACTTAGATTATTCTATATGGACCTGATGTTTTATTTTTAACTTCTAATTATTCGAGACTGACAAAAGAGCACAGTATTATTCTGCCTTGGTGATGGAAAAGGAAAGTTTAGAATAAATTACTTTATAAAGCCAGTTTGCCACAATAATGTAATGAATTTAAATAAAAATACATCAAAATGAGGGCTTTTCTCAGCCATTAGTAGGTGAGATTAAAAAAGAGATTAATTAGATTAATTAATTACAGGTCATAATTAATTAATCTAAAAAAAATGTAATCTCATGACAGCACTAGTTTTAATATAGATTCATTTTTTTATGCGTTACTTTAGGACAGTGTTGTCCAATCCCTGTCCTTGAGAGCCCCTATCCATCATGTTTTAGTTGGCTCCCAGCTCCAACACACCCGATTCAAGGGTTTTCCTCAACAAACTCAAGTTCTGCAGAAGTCAGATGATCACCCGCTGTAATGGGGATGACTGTCCTTCACAGGTTGTTTTAATCAAGGCCATCGATAAACTCCTAGAAAGTAGTTTAGTTACTAAACTGTTAGGCAGTTTTTTTTTTTAGCTTTGCAATTTTTTTCTGTTTCCTTTAGCAAGAGAAGCAGAACCATCTGCAAGCTGGAAACTGTTCAGAAACTTTTCAATGTTCATGACACAATAACCTTACTTCAATCGGTTCCTGGATGGGTTCAACCAATCAGCGGAAAGAAGCCAGTGGGTAAAATAAAACTCTCACCAAACCCAGTCGAAAGAAGATTGACATCTGTCTTTTTCCACCAAGCAGACCTGCCAGTGCTGCTCTTTGCATTTCTTTTACATTAAAAAAATAAACCTGTCATGACACTCTGGCTGTAGCAGAATTTTACACCAACTTATTTAGCAGAAGTGGACTAAACCTTCCCTTTAACTGATCTATGTGCAGCTACATGCCTTATTATGGTGATTTAGCTGCTTTGTGAGGGAAGCTGATTGAATCAGAACAGACGTTTAAGGGAATAAAAATATAGTTTTAAACCTTTAATAAGTGCGTTTTGCAATATCAACCAAGTGTTTGGACTCTAACCTGAATTCTTGCAAAAAAAAATCTGTTTTAAAGAATATTAGAAAAATTATAAACCACTTGTGTTAAAGGTTGAAAACCAAGTTCAATACAAATGTCTGATGATCATTTTAATTCCAATATTTATCACATAAAGGTTTTAGGTTCATGACTACAGAGATTTAGCCAAGGCCTCCGAATCAGAACGAATCGGAACAGTTCTAAATGTCAAAGAGGAGACAAATTTAAAGTCCAAGTTCACTTGTTTTTTCAACACATTTGCAGTGGTCTCTTAGCCTAGTGAACTAGACCAAATTCTTGCTTTGCAGAGTTTGGTCTAGGCACGCTTCATTGGAACCCTTGCAGCCTGTGGCTGTCCAATCACAGCTCACTATAGTTTTGGTTGGGCCAATCACAGCGCTCTATATTTTGGGCCAATCACAGAGCGGGAGTAGCCTCTGGCGCTCCTGTATCAAGAAGTACAAGAAGACGTTTAAGTATTTAGGACTTTTCACAGATAGAAATTACAAAGAGCTTCACGGATAAAAACAAACAATAAAACTGATATAAAAAAATAACTGAATTTCAAAAAAACACAGAGTACTAAAACTAGAAACTGACCAGTAGAGGAGCGGGGCTGTAGAATAAACAGAAACAGTGAAACAATGAGACTAATACATTGGAAAACAAATGATCAAAGATACGGGGACTACTAAAACTAGAAAAAAAAGTAGAAGGTGACCGTGGAGGGAAGATCATGGGGAAAAAACAGAAATGGCGTTAAAGTTAAGTCAAAGTCCCAAGTATTCATCACACACTGGTGAAATTACATCTCCGCATTTGACCCATCCCCATGGTGGGGAGCGGTGAGCTGCAGCTGTGGCTGCGCTCGGGAACCATTTGGTGGTTTAACCCCCCAATCCAACCCGAGGAGGCATTGGGTCCCATTTTTTCAAAGTCTTTGGTATGACCCGACCGGGATTCGAACCCTGATCTCCCAGTCCCGGGGCGGACACTCTACCACTAGGCCACCGGAGCTGTAAACCAGAACAGCAAAACTAGTTCAGAGAACTACAAGATGTAAGGTAACAGGAAATTACTAAAGTAGCTGACGGTGAGCTAAAACTAAGAACAAAACAAACAATAAAACATACAAGTTAGCCAGAGGAGTGGAGAGCTGAACACGATTTGGAGTCTTATTTCCTGATATTCGGACATCTCTCCTCTGATTGGCTAACAACTCGACCCTACCACTGACTCTGTTTGCTTTGCAACGTTGATGTTTTATCTCCACAAATAACACAAGCCTGCAGGAGTTCTGCTGTGTGGTGGAGATGTTAATGCTAACGGTTAGCTTCTACCAGCCGAGACGTTCTCTGCTGTTTCCTGGACGCTAAACCAACAACAGCCTTCCCCGTCGTGAGTCAAGATGGGTGAGTCCATGAATGTTCAGTGACAGTGTGACGTAGATCTGACTGGCTTTTCTAATCTGAGCATTTCCTCGTCTATTTTCTATCAATGCAGGAATAAGGGTAGAAGACTCTTTTCATGTTCAGCCTGCATGTTTAACTCAAAGTGATGATTCAAAAATTACAAGTAAAAGTGGTTTCTCAGTGAACTTGGTCTTTAATGTAAAACAACTTATTAAACAAAAAAAAGGTTTAAATGTGTTCAGATTTGACCGTTAAAATGCTTAAACTAGTCCTTAATAGAATTATATTAAACCAACTCAGTCTGTTGCTGTTTGTTCTTGTGTTTCAGGTCCAGGTGTGAGCTGGTGTTGTTCATCGTTTGTTGAATTCCTAAATCATAGTTTCTATCTATGTCTTCTGTACTGTTAGAGTTGATCAAAGCTAATTTGGTGTTAAATCAGTAATTAATTTTGTAGTTTGGTGACTCAGACCCTTCCATCCATTAAGAGCTTAAATACCTGCAGGTGGAGGTGTGAACAGGTTTCATTAGACAAATGACGGCTGGAACGACGGGAGGTTATGGAAGTGATTTTTTTTGACCACTTTTCGAACTTGTGGAAACAGATTATTAAGAGATGATCTGTTAACTTTTGGAATATCATTTCAGCAGAATTTGTTTTTAAAAGAATCGAGTCAGAAGTTGGTGCATTCAGATAACAAACCACCTGTTGCCACCCAAGGCCCCTTCTTTGATTACTTTTGTTGCAACTTGAGGATCTAAGGACACTTAGTGTGGGAAAGAAGCAGAAAAGGGAGGCATCCACACACCCACACACACACATCAGCATCACCCCCTCATAAGAGTCCAAGGACAGAGGCCTGTTCTCAGATGAAATGCTGCTTAAACACAAAGGTAGGTGCTGCCTCACAGAGACACACACCTACCTGTCATTGTGATCAGGTGGGTCATTAGAACTCACCTAGGAGCATGCCATTCGGATGAGTGAGGTTAGGGCGTTCCCTTTCTGCTGACCTGTCTGTTTTGCTTCAACTTTCTCCGGTTCAGTCTCTCTTTTTTTCCTCTCGCCAACACCCTAATCAGGATTGGAAGCTTTGCCAGGAGGGAGGCAAAGAACACATCCTGCCTGTCGAGGACTTCTAGTACCAAGAGACAAAGTTACAGCACTATGCAGGCGGCCATGTTGCATAGTTTAAAGCCAATGTGAGGATGTATGTTTGTCTGAAGCAACGGTTAATAAAGTTTTAGGTCACTTTTTTTCTGCCGTTCGCCAAAATATGAAAATTTATTCTTTCTTCTCAGCTTGAAGCTGCAAACAAAATGTTAAAGGAGTCAAAACTCCTTGGCAACACTTGCAAGATGCAACTTCACAATGCATTTCAGGGTTGTGTTCAGCTGATTGGCTTGGTGCCAACATGCGTGTGTGTGTGTGTGTGTGTGTGTGTGTGTGTGTGTGTGTGTGTGTGTGTGTGTGTGTGTGTGTGTGTGTGTGTGTGTGTGTGTGTGTGTGTGTTGTGTGAGGGTCGTCAGGTGAATGAGGACAACTCCTTATGGTGATAACGAGAAGGAGGCCAGCCTTGGTGGGACAGCCTCTGTCTGCCCTCAGGTAGTGTGTGTGTGTGTATGTGTGTGTGTGTGTGTGTGTGTGTGTGTGTGTGTGTGTGTGTGTGTGTGTGTGTGCGTGTGTGTGTGTGCTTGTGTACTTGTGTGTGTCAGCAGGAGAGCCCTCGGGCACTCTGGCACCTCCTAATTAAAACCAGTCAGGCTGCAGGGCAGGGGAGACAGATGCCTGTCATGAAACACACACACTCACACACACACACACACACACACACGCACGAGGTGGCGGACCATATTGAACCACATGCACACTTACAAATACACAACGGTGATGTGTGGGGTCAGATATTTTCGGATGCAAAGCCTACCTACCGCTTCCCACCCACTCAGGTGTTACACAGGTAACCCAGCTGTTAGATGACAAAAGAGGAGTTGTTTACGAGCTCGGTGATTCTCGAAAACGCATGCAGATGTGTTTGTGTTTGTGCCGTTTCCAATATTAAACCTGATCTTTAAACACTCACCCCGAGGTTAAACTGAAAATGGACTAATTTGATCCAATAAGCAGCTCGCCGTGCTCTCATTTGTTTCATTTCCACCCTAAACCAGGCGGATTCTTTCCGACGTGCTCACCAACGACAACGCATCGGGCCTGATTTACAGTCACACACTCCCTCGTGTTACGATCATCATGACCCGTGGTGGCTGCCAGTGTTGACACATCTGTCTTTCTCCTCAGCACCGAATGAGACATAATTGTGCTGCATGTCTGTTACCTGCACACTCTGTCACATTTTATCTCCGCTCCCACATGTA
Organism: Aphyosemion australe; assembly: GCA_006937985.1. Lineage (NCBI taxonomy): Eukaryota > Metazoa > Chordata > Actinopteri > Cyprinodontiformes > Nothobranchiidae > Aphyosemion > Aphyosemion australe. Next base: position 543,644 of record SSNS01000074.1, read on the forward strand.
CAGCCAAGAAGCTGCAGGCGGCCGCGTGTAGTTCTTAGCAGGCTAACTGCTGTTTGTCTGGGGTGGGTGGGTGGATCAAGGCACGCTGCTCTCCTTTCTCTCCCAGTGATTAGATAGCATAAGCAGGCCAGCTAGCCTAACCCACACACTCATGTCTCTAAAACTGCCATCCAGCCCTTCTTTCTCTCTTTTACTGCCTCTCACACACAGGTGGGTGGACCCACTTATTCAACCCAGATCTTTCTTTTACACATTATGAAATCGTGTCTTTTTTCCCCCCTCCCTCTCTTGTTTTCATCATTTTTTGATACTGAATGACATTCGACTCTTATGTTCACGGTTTAGTGCTTTATGAAGCAGAGTTTTAATTTGATCCTCTACAGGTTTGATGGTTTTGTTTTGCCCGTCCGCCGAGCCGAGAATCAAGTTGCGTCTTTGTGTGCGTCTGAGCTGAAGTTAGGTGGGTTGCCCGTGGTGACAGGGGCCTATTTTGTATTATCTAGGTAACATTCAGGAAACACCCACAATTTGTATGTGAAATGCTTCACTTGTCAACCACAGTCTGAACTGTGGCTGTCACTGACATTTCTGATGCCGAAGCTATTTCTGTGATGACTTTGACTTCTTAAAGAAACACAAAAACCACGGCATCTCAACTCCGACGGTACAAATATAAATCAAAAACAAGAGCTGTAGTATTATTAGACATTATAAAGGCTTTGTTTTATCAAAGCAGTCTGACAGGACTTAAAATACTCAAAGAAAATATGTTTGGGACCAATAATGAGTAGAAAGTGGGCAAAGCAGAACAGAACTAGGGGAATGAAGTATATTGTTTTTTAAAAGCTGCTGCGCTGACCTCTGCGAGTGCCTGCCTGCTTTGTCGTTAGAGCCGCTCGCTGTGTTTCATGAGGAAAGTACACAAATCCCACAGAAGGAGCTTTTTTGGCAGGGCTCGGGCCTCCCACCCACGGCAGCCTCTTCAAGCCTCCTCCCATCCTCTATTCATCTGTGAGGGGCGGCTTACTCACCCAGCCCAACTCCGCACAACAAAACCTGGACCTCGATTCCTACGGAGGAGGGCGGACAAGCGTGCACACGCGCTCAAAAAACACAAACACACACACAGGAGGTTTTGATTCGCCTCCCTGAATGGGTGACACGCATTTTCTTTCTTATTTCTTTTTTTTTTTTTTGCAGAAATTGACTTGATGGAAGCTGATTTTTTTAAGTCAGCTGTCATAATGAAATCAGGAGGTTAAGATCAGATTGTGCATCCCGATGTAAATGCTGTTACATGGATGTGCCCACACGCTGTCAGGTGGGAAGAAGGCGTGTGGACTCACGCGCTCGCTCTGTTTGTCTCATGAGGAACATGTTGCAGAATTTTTGCAACAATTATGAAGCCACATCCTCGGATCGCAATGCCAAAGTGTCTCGGTCCAACACATGACGCAGTGGCCCCAAAACTTGCAGTTTACTGTATAAATTTGCAACATTTCACTCTAATGACTGAACGGTGAGTTTGGGGGCTGTTGCGTCATGTTCTTGCAGCTGCAGCTTACAACGGTGCTTTGTCGTAAGTCTAAATCGGCTCCTGTAATTCCTCTGTGTTACTTATTATTTTCATTTGCAGTTGATTTGATTATTGAGGTCATCAAGAAAAAACAGGGTCATTATTGAGTCATTTTCATGACGTTTTCACATCACGCGCTTGCTGTTACTATTCACTTGCTAAGCTAAAGCTAACAGAATAGTGCCAGATGACTGGGCTGGTTACAAAATGCTTTCCCCACTTCTCTAACTCTGGGGATTATGGCAACAGACTAAATTTCACTTAGGGGTGGACTATCCCTTTAAACACCAGCGTGGCCGCTTCCGCCAAAGCAGCCATGGCGTACCGTAAGGGCACGCCACATACTTCTAGGCGTGATTGTATAAACACGACAGAAATCTGCCTCTGGTAATGTTTGCTAAACACATCAACGTAAGCGAGGCCCTGCAACAAAAGACTCACAAAGATCAGGTTCAGTTCAGATAATCCTGCAGGGAGAAACCGGCAGACAGGGTGTGTGACGAGAATAGGCGTGGTGGTGTCTACTTGGGTTTTATCCCCATCTCAACCCCACTGACACAGGAGGAGAGCTTCTGCCATTTTTCTTTTCTGTTAACGACAAAGGCTGATCAGCTCTCAGTTTTGACGTCTTTGAATCATCAGAATATTTTCCTATTGGTTTTGCAAAGCCGTATCGTTCCTTTTCATCAGTGTTCTTATCTGATCTGTGTTTGTTTAAATAATGCAAAAAAACACAAGTCACATCATGTGCAGCTGCATCAGACCACAATCTATAAATAACTTCCATTTGATCCGATTAAAACTAATTGAAATTGATGCATATGTCTCTGTTTAGGCCTCAGGAATCAGAACAAAACCAGCTCCAATCACATTTATTTTTAAGAAATTCAAACTTCTGTTGCGTGTCTGTCACTTGCAGATCAGCGTGTGAGATATATAGAGTTATCACCTTGAAAAGGTTAACAGTCTTCATCCTGTTTCAGGAGGAATCATAAGAAAAGTGAAATAATTTTGACTTTCACACCTCTACCCCCTCATCCTCTGCACAATGAGCCTGATCTGAGGCAGGCGATTGTTAACGGTGGGCGTATAATCGCTAACTGCACCAAGGACAGATGTTTTACCCCTGTGTGTGTGTGTGTGTGTGTTTAACCTTATCAGATAGACATGTGAAACTCTCAGATTGCTCTCATACATGACAGAAACTCAGCTAATAAAGACAAAATAAGTAAGGCACCTTAATTCTTCAGTGTTTTACAAGCTGATGATAAAATAAGACATTAAAGCTAAAATGTCCTAAAGTTTCAGTCTGTTCCAGCTGTGTCACACTTTCACTTGTTCTCTCTTTGGGCTGCTAAACGAAGGCTTTTACTTTTAGCGCATCTGTTGCAAGACTTGCACGGAAAACTTTCTGGATTGTACTCGCTGGACTTTTATCTCTTTATTATTGTAGGATTCAAATTGGCTCAAAAAGCCTTAAAGATGATCGTTAATGATGGCTTAGTCAGAGGGTTAGGGTTAGAGTGACTTCTGTCTCTGTGATAGATTGTTGCAATGAAAACCAAAACAGACAAGAGAAATAAAAAAAAGGAGACACTAAACCAGCAAGATGTTACTGACCTTTAAAGAAGACAAGTTTTGATTTCAGTTCCTCTCTTTTGCGCTCACTCCTTGTCAGGAAACTCAATACTGTCTCGGCACTGGCAGACTTGTGAAAGTGAGAGCGGCCAACTTAGAGACTGAAATTTGCTCTGAAGGTGTGTCGCTGATTTGAAGGAGAGAGAAAAAAAAATAGAAGGTACCGTTCCACAAAAACGGTTATCTAAGAAACAAAAAAAAGCTGCTACACCCACCAGCCTCTGCCAACACCCCTCCCTCCCGTTAAACCAAAAGAATTTGGCAGCGCTCCCTTCAAGTCCACCTGTGCTTAGGGGAGGGGAGTGACACACGCTCAAGGGCCAAGCCTAAAAACCTGCCTGTGAACTTGAACTAGATTTTACAGTGATGACTGAGAACAAGCAGAGGGGTGCTGGGTGGTCTGGAATGATGCTGGAGAGGAGGGGTCAAAGGTCAAAGCAGGCGCGAGGGTTAGAAACAGGCATGCTGGAGAAAACAAGATAAAGAGAAAAGATGTTTGCGGCATTAATGGGTCGAAGGAGAAGAGTTCAGTTTAAATGTCAAACAAAAGATTTATTTTAAAACAAGGGGAGTGGTGACGGTAGCTGAGTGTGTTTGGGTGTGTTGCTGTGTACCGGCTCGTACCTGGCAAAGTGTAGGAGCCATTGTGCCGCTCTGAAGCCCATAATGCTGCATAATGGGAGGGTAATGAGAGGGCGTCATCGGGGTTTTAGATTCGGGTAAACATGCATGATAATCTTCAAACAAACTCCTGTGAGAAAGAGCGACAAATTGTAAGAAATAGAAACAATGTAGCATCTGATTGGGCTGCAATCTTCACAAGAGTTTTTAAAATGCTGCAGAATGTTCTAAATGTTCTGTTTCCTCACACGAGGGTCTCGCTGATGTGTCTGTAAGAGATATTTGATCTGAAATTTGTCACAGACTCATCTGGAATCCTAAATTTAGGCCCAGTTTGCACAAGATGATTATATAAATTATCTTTGACCTGATTCTTCTCCTCCGACAATCTTAAGGATGTGCCCAATTACCTAAAGATAATCTTATCAGAAAATCCTGCCATGTGTGATGTGTCAAGAGTGATCTGGTCTGCTCAGAAGGACATTGGGATTGCTCCCTAGTTTATTTTCGAATTCAAAGGGACCGTCATGGCGGACAAGGCCAAGCCCTGGACAGGTATGAGATCAACAACTTGATCACATATTGGGGTGTGTGGTGTACCCTGGGAAAATAGAGCCTGCAGCCTGTTGAATGTGATGTGTAGCTAATCAGAAACCTAGGGTACGAAAGCACGCTGCACAGAGCAAAGGGAATCCAAGTCCTCCTCCTCCTTGTCCACCATGTTTGTTTTTGATATTGGGAGATTTTGTAAGAGAGAGAGGTTTTTCCATCTGACCTGGGAATGTTCGTGAGTGAAATCGGTTTGTGTGTGACTTTGCCGTGTGGCTGGACACCACACACTGTTGTATCTGTGATTTGTATTGTTTTCTGAGGGTCTCGCATGCTTTGAAAATAATGTGACAATTTTAAAATCTTCATGTGAAAACTAGGCCTTACCCGAGCTTTCCACGTTTTCACCACAACTTCAATCCCTTCCTACCAAGAGCGTTTCAGATATGCAGCGACTGCAAATGTGTTCCACACAGCTGGTCCAGCGAAATTACTGGAGAATTGTAAGATCACGCGTGACTTCGCCAGTTCATGCAATAACAAGCTAGCAGAAAGAAGGCAGCATCAAAAGGTCTGTGGTTTATTTTCTCTTCTTGTTACCTCGGCCACAGAGGTGTCACATGTAAGACTTTTTTTTTTATAAAGTTGAGCAACAGGAAATCAGCTCATGTCTTTTATTTTGAAATCTGCTGGATGCTGTGCATTGCTCCTGTGTTTGATTTCCTGTGTGGCCTGATCTCAACTGCTGAGCTTGACGTGTTCTGGAAGCGTAGCGTGTAAAAAATAGACCCAAAGAGTAGACTTAGCAGATCGCCACAACACTACACCCAGTGGAAACAAACCCACTGACTATGTTTGCAGCTGTTAGCTGCATATTGCGCTTTGCAGACCTTACGCGCCGTTTATGCATCGAAAGCCGGAGTCAGCCTCCGTGAGTCCAAACGTGAGAAATGTGAAACAGCTTTGGGAGAAGTTTGCAACCAAAGACATCATTAAGAAATGTTGTGCACATTTGCTCTTTGTGTGCAGTCATGTGCTCCACGTGATCCATCCTACACATTTCAGTCTGATTCAAGCTAAAAATTAGCATCGTTTTGCAGTTTTGTGTTTTAGTCACCGGCTGTCAAGATCCACTGAGATTTTTGCTTTAGAGCTAATAATGAAATCTTGATTAATTTCTTTTGTCATTTGAAATACAAGAATCATGCAATATGCATTTATTTGGTTGCGTTTTTAAAGACACACCATGGATTAATGAGGATTATTGGATCTCAGAGTTCTCCTATCCATAAAGCCCAAAGACCGGCCTGACAGCTGAAGAGACTCACTCACTTGATTGGCTAAAGAATCCGTAATATTTGTTTTAATTTGATCCAAGCTGATAACAAGGAGAAGTTTTGAAACACTGATTAAGCCACAGAAAAGTCGTTTAAATCTGCTGCTCCTTGTTGCTTTATGCAGTTTAGCAATCCTGCCTAATTGTTGTTAGTCCACTCCAGCAGTTGTCAAGTTACGGTTTTCCAGATGCAACAAACAGATGTTTTAAGAGAGAAAAAATCTATAAATACACAGAAAAACACCTGTTCTGCTCCAGATGGTGGATAGAAGCAGCAACTAATGAGAAAATATAGAACATTTAGTTTATCTCTGACAAAAATGGGGAGAGAGTAAGAATTATTTCAGGCTTTGACAGTTGGAGCTGCTTTCATCATGCATGATGTGTAAAGTTTGAAAGCACAAACTACAAATTTACGCTTAAGACACAAAATCCTACTATGAGCAGATAGATGGGTGTGTCAAGTCATATCTAAATAACATTATCTTTCAAAAACAATTCCTACGAATAACAATGTATCCATTTCATGGCTCCTACAAAGCAAAAGTTTGGGAACGTTGTATATCCTGATCTCTTTTTTAGTTTTAGAAAGGTCTAGAAGTTGATCAAAGCTCATCATGCCATCACTTAAAAAAAAAAAAAACCCAACCTTGGCTTAAAATTTGAAAAGTTGATCAAAATACAGCTGCTGTTGAGCTCGCCATATTAGCTGCTGTCCTTTTTAAGTGTCAGTTCAAGTCAGTAAGGCATCTGATTAGGATGCTTCCTTGGTGTCTTTTTTTACAGAAGGACCCGGCTGACAGGAAGCCCCAGGTTAGACACTGAACCACCTGGAGGGATGTATCTCATGTGGCCTGAGAAGAGCCTAGGGTCCCTCAGGAGGAGGTTTTTGTTTGAAATGAGAATGCATCAGTTTGCATCAGCATGCAAACATATCACAAAAATCCTACCATGCTTATATTTTGAAAGTGGGATGTATGCCGTGTTCTTTTTCTTGGCTTATGGTGCTGGCATGAGAATGTTCTCTATTTTGTACTGGCAGCAGGCCACAAAAACAAAAAGCATCTCAAGACACTTTAACATAGAGAAGAGCTCCAACAATCTGACAGTTCCTTCTGCTGGGGACAGAGACAGAACGTATAAACAACAACACGAGCTGCTCCAGGTAATCATGCTGATCTATACTCTAGCAAGTTCTTTTGTTCTGCCTCTTTTAACCAAAGAACACACCCCTAGATGGTCAGCAGATACACACTCCAGTCACTTTATTAGGTACACCTCACTGGTGCCATGGTGGATCTCCTTTTTACCTTTAGAACTACTTTAATTCTTCATGTCGTGCATTCAAGGTGGATTCCTCAGAGGTCCTCATTAACATGACATCATCACGCAGTTACATCTAGGGGTATAAGAACATATCCACACACTGAAATATCCCAATATTTCGTTTGATGATACTGAATCGATATTTAAAAACACCGGATGCATTTTTATTGAGATACAAGCAAACATTTAATTTATTTATTTTCTGTGATGCAATTCAAACTCTGACTGCTAGGGGGCAGCCTTCATTCTGCTAGAACAAGATCTCACGATAAAACTGGATTTCTCAGAAGCCAAGTTTTCCAGTTAAATCCATTTTTAAAAGTTGCAAATATTGTTTGGCTTTTAGTATCGTAATGTATCGTATCATCTCCCCTGTATTGTGATATATATCGTATTGACCGATTATTGCCAATACACCCCTAGTTATTCTTGATGTGAATCTCCTGTTCCATCACATCCCAAAGGTTCTGGCCTGGATTGAGATCTAGTGTTTTTGGGCTCTAGTCATCTTAAGGTCATGTTCAAGAAACCAGGATGAGATGATCTGAGCTTTCTGACATGGTGCGTTATCCTTCTGCAAGTAACCATCAGAGGATGGGTCCACTCTGGTCATAAAGGGAAGGACATAGTAAGCAACAATACTCAGGTAGGCTGTGGTGTTTGAATGGTGCTCATTTGGAACTTGGGTGCCAGTGGTGGGACAAGAACATCTCCCCCACACCACTACACCACCAGCAGCAGCCTGAACTGTTGGATAGATCCATGTTTTACAGTAGATTTATGCAGTTTCTTCTCTTCTGCTGATTCAATGCAAGTTTTATCAGTTTTCAACTTTAATAAAAATCTAATAGAGTTATCACAGTTGCATAGTACCAACAGATAAAAATCACATTATTCACCAGCACAAAACCTTTTATGCAGGATTACAGCTAGATTAGGAGTCTGCAACAAACCTGAGCTCTACAATGTGGTAAAACCACACAAAAACTTCAGATACGAGTGTGTTTTAGCTGGGACCTTTAATATGGTGTTTATGACCAAGGAGAGATGCAGTTTTAAACTGTTTTCACCTCAGAATAGTCTTTCCCAGATTTTCAGATCCCAAATTGCCATGAAGGATGTTTTACTTCCTCAAATAGAACTCATTCACACTAAAGCAAACACCACTCTCAAGTGTTTTCTTAAACCAGCCACAAAGTTCTCGTAAAGAGGCACGAGGCGGGGCCGATGACACCATTACATGTTGCGCTTTATACCAGAAGATCCGAGTTTGACTCCAAGATCTGTCGACTGGTTTCTCACCTCTGGATTATGGTCAGGCCAAACCACCGCCACAACACTTCAGGAAAACCTTGAGCAACAAAACGATTCTCATCACAGCTAAAATATCATCTCTTACTACCCTAGTCTTGTTAGTCTAACAAATAAAGTTCTAAATTTCATTATTTTCTAAATAAATCAACAGAATTGAGCAGGACAAAATGCATAAAACATTTAAAAACAGGGGGAAATCCTCTAAAATTCTAAAGGCTGCAGCGAACAACCATAATGGGATGCTTCACATTAATTACCATAAATCCATTGGCAAGGTTACCACCCTGTTAATTACTGGGGCTTCTGATGAACGGAGACAGGAGGAGGCACATCAAGGGCAGGACAACGGAGCCAAGAATTTAGATTTTGAAAGGAAAATCATTTTCTGTAGATTTGTTTCTGTTTTTTTCATCATTTCTCCTGAAAGAAATTTGGATTTTTTTTTATACGATTATGTTTTCACCTTGTCTGTTTGGGTTATTTCTAGAGCATCTTTGGAGAATTTCTTCATCCTTTAAAATCCTCTAGTATTAGTTCTCATATTGTAACTTAATCCAATGTCAGACGTGAAAAAAGTTAAACCCAAAGGAATAAACTGGAGCAAAACGTCAACAACCCAAACCTACGCTGACGTGTGAGTGGCCGTCTCTGCTGAGCTGTTATGTTTTAAACATGCAGGGTTGGGGTCCAAAAATCAAAGCGTCTGCCTGTTTTGAATACAACACAAAAAATCATACAGTACATAAAACACCAACTCTTAAGTTACACCCACATGCTGCTGTTGCTTTCATCCAGCCACCTGCAGAGTGGGTGTCATCATCTTATCCACCAAATCTGTCAGACCCACCTCGAATCTGTCTTCTCAGCAGCATTCACATAACTAGGATTTTTTTTTTGTTCTGTGCCATAACACCTAGAAAACAGAGAAAAAATGGCCGTCTTTGGTGTAGAACAATGATTTAACTCTGTGTTAAAAAACAGAAAAAAGTGCAAAAACTTGCAATTTCATAGTTTAAGTTATTATTAGAGATCTGCTACATAAATTAAACCACAAGTCTTTGTCTGACATTGAATTTATGGGTTTCTATACTGAAGGTGAATGAAAAACTGTGAAGTGTACCAATTAGAGAGCAACAATAACAGCATAAACATCTCCAGAACATAACCAGACTAAACAAACACAATTATATGTTCTATTTCTTCTAAAGCAGGATAAAGGTCTATAGAGCAATCACGAGTTGGAGGTGTGTGGGTGTGTGTAGGAGATCAGCTCGCTACAAACATTTTTAGCGATTTTTGTTTCCAAAGGTTGAAATAAACACACACAAATGACAACTTGAGGCATCTATAAACACATTTCTCTCATCTTCTTCTTCACCTTGATTGAAAATGACCACAAACTTTTCCAAATGATCCAGCATGAATTAAAAAAGAAGCATCTTGATATTTGTGTAATTAAACCAAAATGAATCGATTAGTATCACATTCCAAACAATGAGTGCTTTTGAGTGGTCCATTATTGCATTTTTAGAACTGTGGGATTAGGTCTTTTCAGCAGGCTGCTGTCATAGCTGGAGACTTTTTAACATTTGGTTTTACTAACATGAAGCCTAATTTTGAGTAGGACCAAAAAAAAATCACTTTTAAATATTTTTTTTCCATTTTTAAAGAAAAAAAATCACAATTTTTCTGGCCCACATAGACTTTTAAACTTGACCACTTGAACTATGCAATCAGAGATAAGGATTTAGCATGGGCCTCCTGTGTTAGACTTTAAAATCAAGTTAGTTGTTTTGATTTAGATTTACTTGTTTTTTCATTTAATATTTGTTAACAAATCATTTTAATTGAAATTTAATTAGGGTTAGAACGTTTAATGGAAGTTAAGTGAAAATTGAATGCAGGTTTGATTTATTTTACCTTATCTTAGAAATAGTTTAATATCATGGAGCTTGAAGATATCTGAAGGGATCTTAAGTGTTTATTAATTTATTTGAAAGGACAATGCATATTCATGAACATATGTAAATATGCCAGAATTAGCCCTAAAGCTACTTTTCATCTGTAGTCCCTGGTAGGTTAAAGACAATATAAACATATAAATAACAACATAAAAGATACAATATCTCAATACTCACAAAACTAAACTGTTAGTGCACGAGACCACTATAAATACATAAGAATGTCATTAAATACACAATATTACCACATAACACAGCATTAAATAGCAGCCTAGCTTAGTGATCACAGGTCTGAGTCCCCCTGAGCATCGTTTTAAATAGATTCTGAATAACTTAAGTGTTGAACATTCTCTTATGTCCACCAGGACGTTGTTCCAGTTTTCTACACCCGTAATCGATAATACCTGTTGACTAAAGGTGGTGCGTCTAACGGTATTACACAATCGCCTCTATCAGAGGTAGTGAGGTGAGTGTGAGGTAAGGAAAATTCTGTTTTAAGATGGATCAAATATTCACATTAAATGCATATGTGCATGTAAACCAGGGTTCGAATTATGGGGAGCCCGGCTCCCCTGAAAGGGGGATGGGCTCCCCAGAAGCCCTCATGTGACACCATCCAGGCGAATCGACGACTCCCACCCCCCAACCCCAGCTCTCACGTGGTTGTACCGGAGGTGATCGGATGGACGAACAGACGACCC